>JANHGB010021083.1:14365-36220 GCA_026283785.1 Coracopsis vasa | reverse complement strand
TCATATATCTAGGGATTAAGATGAATACTTTAACATAATCCATATTATTTCCAATTTGTGATGAGGCAAGAAGAAACAGGTAACTACTATGAAAGGTTAAGTGGCTGAATAAATAAATGCAAAGTTAATGTATTATTTTGTTATTATGCATTTTTAAATTGGAGAGGGAGGAAAATTTTCAGGAGAAAGAATCCATAAACAGACAAAACTTATCAGAGAGATGATTCACCATAATAATTTCAGTAAAAACCATCTCATTTAGGAAAATAAGATCCTAGATACAAGGACAGACTCACCAGTTCCACTTCCCAAAAGACATATAGATTCCTTACCCCCCAACTAAACAATTACAGCCTCATTCCCCCAAATTTATATCCATTGTAGTGAGTCATCAAACAAAATCCAAACCAAAAATGTTAATTCCATTTTACTGATGTAAATTCTGAAGGACTACAGATAGTCCTAGTTACTTATGGGAAACACTACTGGCAAACTTTAAATGTCCAAAAGTCAAAAAACAAACTGCTGGGCGGTTCTTTCCTAAGCTGGTTGGCTATGTTCTGTCTACTTCTACAGCTGAGAGAAAGACACCTTCAGAGACTCTACCTATTCACTTTATAGCCTCATTAAGCAACTATATTTCTAAGCTGTAACACTTATTCAAATAATACAGAATTTTTTAACTGGAAGTTGTTACCAAGCCTATCTAGTTTATTAATCACTAGATGTTTTAAAAATTCATGAAATGTAACGACATCTACAACTCATTACGTTTTGTAAAGAAGCATTTGGCAGTTTCCTTTCAGCGACAGAAATAACACTGTGAATAAACTACATTCAGAAATTTCACAATTATTAATATTTCATTATTCGCTATTTCATTCACTGAACCTCGTATTTTAAACTGCTTTTAAACCAACCCTTCTTGGATGTCATTTGGCCTTTTCTAATGGGTCTGTGCCAAGTTAGCGTCTTACTACAACCTACAATAAAAAATGGTTCACCAGGTAATACTAGTGTATTTTTGTGCAAATTTTTGAAACAGAAAATAAAAGCAAAGCTTCAATTAAACTTTACTGAATCTTTTGACATGTGAACTTATGATTGCCTCATGTCATGTATCTATATCCACAAAATAATCTGAGAAGATGGGTGTTCCAAGTACATGAGATGTTTCCTCAAAGTTTTAGCAAGACTTTTTCCTAACCTCAGCTCCTTGCCCAGACAAGGTTTGAGGTTTGATAATTAATCTGAGCTCTCTTCAAGTTACTAGTTACTACTTTTTGCCACTGCTTTGGAGCTGGCCTTTACCTGGGCTGCAGCAAGTGGTCAATGTTAAATATATTCACTACGTTATATTATTCACTATATTCAAATTCTGTATAGAACTGCTTCACTATCTTTGAAAAGTTGTTTTACTTTTGAGTGCCTCAGTTTTCTGCCACCATACATGCACATTTTAATTCTGTGGAATAAAGAAACCTCTTTGCTGATCTCCAGCCTTAAATACTCAAAATTAACTACCTTCTAGAGGAGTGTTACTGCTAAGTACAAGTTCCAATCTTCTGAACTTGATGCAGAAGTTACCGGTTGCTGCTATATGGCCTGCACTGTGCAAAGGTTCAGCCTACATAATTATTATTATTCATTGCTTGTAGTGCCTAGGAGACCTAATTGTGATAATCCCCTCTGAACTTAAAACCGCATGACCCTTTGAATTTTTTAATAGAAGGTTAAAAGAAGAAACAAATTCCTATAGAGGAAGAAGGGAAAACACATTCTTAAGAAATTGAAGCAAGAGACATGAGTATTAAATAAAATAAAGGAAAAAAAAAGGGTAGGGAGAAGAAAAAAAAATCATTTTAGCAGCACACAAGCATGAGGTTGAAATAGGGTATAGAAGAATTAGAGTGTGAGCTAGCTGTGACATTAGAGATTGAAAGGAAGATGTGATTAGGGTTAAAAGAGATCAAACAACAAAGACTTACTGCCAAAACAATTTTACGAATTTACTTGAAAATGCCTTAAAAGACTCCTACTAACAAAATAAAACTGATGATACTACTTGAAGTTTTTTGTTTGTTTGTTCTACATATAGTGCACTGACACAGAAAAGATACATTCTGAAGTCCTAGTTTGTTTTTCCATTCAGTAGGAATGGTCATTTAAGACAATATATTTATTACTAAACTAAATGAAAAAGCAGTGCTCTGTGGAAGCTTTTAACTGACCTTTATGCACATTACAAAAGACAACAGGCAACTGCTATTGAGACATCTGTTACCAGATCACTATCAAGATGTAACTACTCTTTTGACAACACACTCAACTGCAACATAAAGGGTAAATACAGTTTCTAACATTGCTCCCCCAAGGAAGGGTGTTTATTTGCTGTAAAAATCAGGAAAATTACCAAACCAGATTGCTACCATCCCAATTCCAGATGCTCTTAGGTTCTAAAATGTCAATATATTGCCAAACATCAGTTATTTTATTTCCATTAAAAATTAACATTTTAAGACCCCTTTAAAAATAATGGGATGGACTTTGGAGGCCAATACTCATGCAAGATCCTGCATCTGGCAGGGAAAATAAGACTTCATTTTTGCTACAGAAATGTTATTTTAGTTACCACCTTCTGGAAGATTTCAGAGTGCTTCACAAAGCAGGACAGGAAAATTATGTGAAGTCCAGAGAGTTATTTTGGACTCTGCTGCAGCAGTGTATGAGGCTGTAACAGAGCTGAAGCTAGACAGATATAAGAAAGAATATGCAAGCTGAGTAAGTGTATCTCTGGGAAGAAACCATGAAAGACTGATAAGAAAACACTGCATATTAGAAAAGCGTAACTGTTAAGATCAGTTCTCTGATCTTTGGAGCTAAAAAAAGCCATATGAAAACCACTAGCTGAAACAGCTGGTCTATGAATGCAACAGAAGACTGCACCAGGGTAACAGTTTGTATCTGGGCTAACCAGATGAGAGAAATCATCAGGAGTCAAGCAACAAGTAATTTCATATGGATTGCTACTTAGCAGACTTAATAGGTAATCCTAACGCATTAATCTCAGTCATTAAATCAGTAACTTGGAGAAAAATATACATTGACTCTTCCTGATCATGAAGTTAAGGAATGAACGAGAGCAGTAACTTTGATCCAAGCTATTTAAAATTGGTATGAAAACACAACTACTAAATACACTCTGTGCATCCCATCATCTCTCAGACTTTTCAGAAACTACTGCCAATACTGGTAATATGTGAACAACGGTTGGGAAGTAAGGAAAGAAATCTACATGCCAGTTACACAGGTTTGATCCTACTTTGCTCTTATCATGTGCATATATTCAGATCACTGCACAAGCAAGTGTAATTTTACAATTCCCATCTTTCAATCTGTTCTACTTCTTTTGTCAGGAATCAGTGTGTGAACTCCTCACCAAGACTTCATACCAAGTCTGTATCATGCTTTCCTGTATCTTGTAATGGCCGTTTTGTTTCCTTTTTAAGGAACTAGTTGTCTTAAGGAGTTATAGCATAGTGAATATTTTGGATATAGTCAGGTTCCCAGCCATAAGGACCTTAAAGATTATTTCTAGGGCTTGAGATATCACTAGAAGTAAAAGAGATAGTTGATGTGATTCTTGCAGTGGAAAGTAGATCTGTTACATTTTCATGGCTGTCAGGATCTGAACAAATGAAAAATTTAGACAAATTTATTTGAAGAAAACCACCCTATCTTCATTTGAAAAGAAACTGGTTTGTAACAGCCTTAAGCATGACAAAAACATATACTGGTCTTCCATCACTTCCCTACTTGAGCATTTTCATGGGTTTCAGAAGTAATCAGTCATATCAATGAATGATAAAATAAATGGTCATTTTAGGAACTAATAACATGAATGGAAGTCAGATGTCCAATTCTTGCTGCATTTAATCAAAGAGCACCATTTGTATCCAATGGGGAAAAAACAGAACCACACAAAAAATTAAGGAAAAAAAAAAACAAACCATAAAAAAATACCCCAACTTTCCCTCTTCCAAATTTATTTTTGCTTTGGTCCAAAGAGATGCTAACTCCCTCCTCAACTCCGATTATGATACCAAGACATATTCTCCTTCACGGATTTCATTGACTAACAGTATCCTTCTCCACCCCTACCCAAACACATTTCAGAATAAAATCAGATTCAGTTTCAATCTTAAAATGCATAGACCACATATGCTTCAGAAACAATCCTTGTTTTAACCTACCAGTTCTGGATAGAACATCACAAAATCAGTATTTTGTCATTTGTTTTTTACTTGTCTCTAATCAACAAAGTACTCTCTTGTGAGAGAGCACCGCTACTAGTGACAACATAATCTATTCACATTTTTGTAAATGGTTAATAATTAGGAAATATTTCCAAATTTAGACATTTTTTGAATAAGTAGGCCAATCCACAAATTTGATGAAGCAGAGTATCACACTTGTGCAGAATTTTCATGTAGAGAAATCCTCCAATACCTCTAACCTCAATGTTTTACTTTTTTCACCACTTTTAGACTTAAAGCTCACAGTAAGCCCACTGCTTAGTGAAGAGTGATGGGCAGGTTCTCTCTGCAGCACTTTTTATTCCCTGTGTCAACCAACAAGTTGTGCCTAAAAGGGAAGATGAGCCACAAATCTGAAAGGTCTTATGTATTATATGTGCTACCCAGACACCCATCGGTAACTGTTGACCTGATTCGTTCACTTAGCTTGCTGGTATGAGGTAGTTGGCAGACTCTTCCATGTGAGAACTCAGTATAAACTCAACATTGAAGTAAACCATGATGTCCTTCTCAGCCACTGTATGAATTTATTACATTATTTTATGTAGTTGAGTTTGATTAGATAGTCTATTAATGACATTTTGAATTCAAGTTAAAATAAATTATGAAACAAGGTTTACTGAGCTGTTAGTCAACTTGCTGCTAACAAAAGCATTTCTTGGTACTTCCTCTATTTCATTTTCATGTCTACCAAATCACCACTTCTTTGAGTTTTTTTTCTTTACATCAACAATATTCAGAAAGAATCTGAAATTCATTTCTGCTTTAACCAAGGAATGGCTGTTGGTTTCACACTGGAAAAGAAAACTATGCAGACAATCTGCACAGTGTCAACATCCACACATCGATTACAAATACAGTTACTAATATTGCTACATTTAAGGTATATGTATATACGGTGCCTGATTACAGCATTAACAAGCAGCTCTCCTATGTACATATACATTTTTTTAAAGAGAATTTAGTCTATTTAACAATTCACTAACAAAGCTATTCCTTAGCTCATCCCTGCCATAACCTGCTCTATTCAGAAACATATGGGAAAAGACATTAAATAACCAGTGAAAACCATGGACTTCTGGTATTAGTGCTACACATTGCATACCCCTATTCATTATTCCACCTCCCTTGTTTAATCTATCATTAAGACTCAGTGACCCTACACTAAATTTAAAGCAGATCCTTCCTTCCTCCCATGCCTAAATTCACATACTTTTCTAGCTGGGGATGCCCTCGAGTATTAGCCACTCTACAGGGTTTCTCTAATCTCAGCTCTGAACTATGTTGTGCTATAGAAGCAAGAAATTGCTGGTTTACATCTTTAACTATGGAATCTTCCACCAAAAAAACTCCCTCATTTACTTAATAAGATAGAGAAAAATCCTTCTTTTAGAACATTTAACATGTACAAAAATTATGTATTTTCCTCAATATGATATAGAACGAAAGTTACAAAGATTATTTTAAAGCACTGCTTCCCTGCACTTCAGTTCAAAACACAATTTCATTGGAAACAGTTTTAAAGCTTTCAGAAGTTTATCATCACATCTTCTAAGAGCTAGATCTTTATTTGCATTCAAAGTCAATATGAAATAGGTTTCTAATAAATAAACAAAAAAAATCAAGAAAACAAGAAGGTGACAAAAAAAGTCAAATATAAGATTTGCTTCTGGTTTTTAAACATAGGAACTAAAAATATGTAAAACATACAAAGACTTCTATCTTTTTCATTTCTTTTTGTTGACACAGTTTGCACTTTAACAGTAGTGGCAGTACAGGTGAAAATATATTTAGAGTTTGCCGAATGAGGGACAAGAATAATTATCATTAACATCTGTACGTATTTGTCAACTATACCCCTGTCTTCCTCTTCCATGATAAGGTGAAAATTGATCTTCATCAGGATTTTAAAAAGTTTCACTCACAGTAAGACTGTGAGTGAAAAAGAGATGAAATTCTGTTAACAAAATTAATCAGGCTAAGGTGCAATCCAAATATAATTTTTATCTTTACCAAAAGCAGCCATACAATTTTTTTTGTTTCATGCATAACACTATTTTTAGCATACTTAAATATTTTTAAACATACTTCCTCAAAAAATGGACTTTTGATTCCCTGTGCCATGCAACAAGATGTATCTAAAAAGGAATATGAGCCCCAAAAAGAAGAGCTGCAACCTGACCAAGAACCCCCATCTGCATTCTCCCTGGCTTTTACTTCTTTAAGTCCTTTCCCAGACAAGTTAGCACTTGAACTAGTAGTAGGTGTACATTAGTTGTATGTACTTGTAGGGTATAAAAAGATGATGGGGAAAGCAAACTAGTAAGCTTTATGTTGTCAAAAATCACATTATTCGATGTGCACAATATAAAGGGGTATTTCCAACTCTTCCTGTCTATTAGAAGTTATCAAATGACAGAAAAATACTATGAACAGTTAAAATCAACACACTAAGCTGAGAGCAACAATGGAAAACCTGAAGTCTGAGTTCTACACAGGTACAGACACAGGAAGATGCACGGAAAACGTTACTAGAGAATGAGAAAAACCAATAAATGTGAACTCTATAAAACTGGTACATGAAACAATTTGGTGATAAGAATTATCTGGAAGCCTCTCCAATATGGAAGTTTTATTTACAAGCATCAAACCTTTTATGGAGAAAAGAAGTCCTGGCTTGCTGAACCTAACTTTTTTATCAAAGGCATACTGGTACTCCCCTGCCAAAAGCTGTTTCACATTCTTGAACTGCATTTACAACAGAAAAACTGACCAAAAAAATGTCTCAGAAGCTGTCTAAACAAGAGCATTCTTCATAGGGTGAAACCTTATGGGAAAAGTTCTCAACTTTAACTTTTTCAAGTTGGGGGATGAGTCTGTTCATTCTTACCCCCTGCTAATTTTCAGGTTATTCAAATGAAACTGCTACTAGGAAACATATTTTGATTAGGAAGATTACCTACAAACCTCTCGGCACCTGTGTGAGACACCAAAATTTACATGCTAAGGCCCTAGTTCTTCAACTTCAGATGCTTCTCCTGAACTGGACAGGCTTCCAAAACTGGATCAGTTAAATTAAAAATATAAATAGTCAACAACACCAAAATCACAATTTTGTTTTAGAATTTTTGGTTTTTAAAGGGAACTACATGACCTTGTTCTTCTAAGAGGAGTGAACAAGTGAGTCTCTCTTGATGCAACGACAATTTATTCACTGTATCTTCAGTGGTAGCCACCTTAGAGAGTTATCTAGCTTGAGTAACCCAGAAACCATATGCTGCTGAAAAAACAAAGCTGTTTCATGAAGGCAGGGGTCAATATTTCTTGAATATATAACTAAGAGCAATTTCATTAGTGTTTGACCAAAACACTACCTCTTCTGTAGGTTCCATTCATATGCTGCAGAACAGAAAATTCAAGGAGCACTTCAGAAAAAGAGCTAATATGAAGGTATTCAGACCATTTTCACTATTCTACTGTGCAAACTTGTCATTTTACTGAAACAGAAAGACTTGAAGACAGGTTAATTCAATTAAACATACATATTATTTCCCCTGTGTTTTCCAGTCAGCTCAAAATGCAACTGTAATTATTAAATAGGCAGTGAACACTAGTCCATTTAATGAAAACATTACTTAAGTTGCAGGTTATTAAAACCTCAGCTACTCATTTCCCCAAAAATACATCCAGTGCAGCACAGAATTAACAAAGGCCCTACCAGAACTACTTTTTCTCTAAAATAAAACATGAAACTATGTATTACAAAACAATACTCACAGATAACAAATCTTAAGATCAGAAAAGATCTATTCAGCTCAAATTAACACATTCCTATAAATCAAAGCAAAATTTATCCTCACTTTCATTCCTGTTACAGAATTATCACCTCAATAGCCAATAAAAAGAAAGATCTAATGAGGTATTTCAGTATCTCCCAAAGAAATATTTTCAGCTCTGTTTTTCTTTTATGTGCTTGAAAGGAAAAGAGTAATGAATTGCTCCTGCGCAGTCTTGTTTATTATTCTGTTATAACAACAAGAGAGTTACACCGAGTCTTTAGTTTTCACATCCTGCAAGATGTTTTTTCTCACTGCAACAATGGCAAAGGAAACCTATGCCCAGAAAGGACAGTTATTTAATAGCAACCAAGATGATCTGCTTTGAGCAGTAAACTTTCTTTTTTCTACTAATGGGTAATGGGCTGAGATGACAAAGACTTATTGGGTAGCGAAGAGATATCTGAGAGCTCTGCACACTAAGATCCAGGAAATAGTCCAGTGTCTCTTAGAAGGAAGTTGTCATGACAGACAAGGATTGAGACTTCTACCAACACCCAGGCCATTCAGCTCCTGGACTACTTCTACCTATCGTGACAAACATCCATTACTGGAGGCAAGCAAGAACTTTCTAACCCTAAAAGCATCCACATACATCACGAGATCATGGACCTGAGATGGGGAAGACAAACCTGTAACAGTCCATCAAGAACAACCCAGAAATTTGAAGAATTTAGGAGATTTTGCTGGTCATTCACCTGCAGAGAGAATATGGCCTGGATCCAAAATTGTTTCACTTGTGAAAAAAAAGAGTGAAATCATAATCACCTCTTTCATGATCCATGTGAGAACATTTAGAAGAAAATTAATTAGAGGCACACCCAACAGACCAAGAGTGGGTATTACAGACAGGATATAAGGTCTGGAATACATTTAGTAGCATTTTTGCTGTTTCTGGAGTTTAGAGATCAGTCTTGAGCAAGCAAAACCTGTAAAGTTTTGAGGATATCTTCCCAGGTCTCATTTGTCAGAAATGTTCTGAATCAATTGGGCACATAACCTTTGGACACTCGAAGAGGTGGACCAGAAGAGAACAGGCCTTTCTGAAAGACCAAATGCTTTCTAAGAGAAAAGTCAAGTCTCTGAACATTCTTGTTAACGTGTGATTATCACCGTGACACTGGGGTAGTGAGGCTTCAGCACACTATCAACAGCTGAGAAACATTCTATAAAGAGCTTGTGATTCGGCCTGGGTGAGTGAGCTGTCACTTCCCACCAATCAACAGAAAAAGGACAGAAAGCCAGGTAGCAATCATCCCACCACATGGATGGAGTGACTGCTGACAATAAATCTGGTAAATATATGTCGTAGCTTTGTGTTTCTAAGTAAAACATGCATGAATAGTGGTCCTGACATAACTCAGAGTCAAAAGTAGCTTTCAGGCACAAAATGAGCTTCAATGTACAGACAGGAATCAGGCCCAGACTGACCTCCTCAAGCAGTGAAGCAACTCAAGTTCAATAGCATCAAAACTCTACATGAATGTGAAAATAAAGGCATACAGGCACCCTATTTTAAAGATAAGTATTTTCCTCTTATATTCATTTTAGGTACTTGGAATAGTTTCTGTAAAATCCTCTTCCCTTGAAATAAGAGGCCGTTCTTAAAGTCCAGTGGATTAGAAGACCTGGGAAAGGCTTGCCTGCAAATGTCTTATGAAAATGAATTCCTGAAAAACAGCAGGAAAAAAGGATGCTGGGATGGCAGAAAGCCAACAAAAAGCCAAGAGCTTCAGGCAATGGTGTCACGGAGACAGGCATTTGAAAGTGTAATTTTAGACCTGATGGAATGTGTGCAATCTGTCACCAAAGCTATGGAGAAAATGGACAGATCAGACTGCAGGGGAAATAGGTAACTCCTTTCCAAAATCTCCAAAACTGTTTTGAAAGTAGAGATTGAGAGTGCAGCTACACAATACAGATCCACCTATAGAAGGTTCGCCACTGATGATACCCTGAGGACGCTATCATGGTTTGCAACAAAGCAGGAAGTCAGTCAAAATCATCTGCAGTTCACTCTGCTATGTATTTTCAACCTTATTGCAGAATCTGAAGACACAGAATGAGCCTATACTTGAAGAAATATCCTCAGTTACTCACTGCAATTCAAAAGATCATTTGTGTAAGTGACAAAAAAGAAGATCCTTTTTCTAGACTTTGGTATACAGGTAATGTTAGAAGAATGGGAAGACTTCTGCTCATATCACAACCTCATCAAGAGCAATATTCCAGATCTGATCCTTGGAAAAAGGTCACTAAAAGATTAGAATCCGTGATGGAGATTTTGAGGATACGCTAATGTCACATTATCTTAAAACAAACTTACAAATGCACATCAGACATTAGCCTTGGGAAAGGTGTAAATTTAACCTCTCAGAAAGCTCCAGCATCATGCAAATAAAGATGTTGAACAGTAGAAATTACAACCTTATGCTTCTGTTTTTCAGTATCTGTCTCTGAATCAGAAGATCTTAAGGCCTGTTTACTGTGCAGGGATAGAGAAAGACAGAAAAGCACATTTCAGAATGAAAACTGTGTAGAAATACTTGCAAATTAAACGCCTCTTTTTACTTTCATCAGAGCTTTCCTTTTAAAACAGAATCAATAAAGCTTCACAAGAATAAACTGTGTGCAGTTGTTCTTCTTGCATCAACATCAGTGCCAATTAAAATCTGAACCCTAAATCTTTATTGTTTCCTATTAGCTACTAACCAGAACGAACACTGTGATTTTCTGAGATCCCAGGCTGAGACTTGCTGTAGCAGCAGTTAGAATATAATATTCTTGTTTTGACTTGTCTGCCGGGTAAACTTGACATTGAAGCTACATGGTGGAAAATAAATACATAATACCAAGATGTTAATTTTACAGAAACACTTAACTTTTGTGACCACAATTAACACTCGGGGTGGGGGGAAAAAAGCCATTGACAGGTCTGCCTAGCTCCTGCACCACGTCTCGGGCCTCCTTTCCATGCGGCGGCTCAGCTCCTGCAGAAGCCAGGCTGCTGCTGACCCCAGGGGCTGCCTTCAAAGCAGCACATGCGGAGGAAAAGGGGAGCAGGATGACAGGGAGTTAAATACAGCTATAAAATGACATTGACTCCCTGCTAGGATCCAAAACAGAAGTCTAAGGGCAAACAGCTGCTGAGAACAGCTCATCCTCTTCTCCTCCTTCTTCCACCCTCAGGCTCTGCGGATGTGTCTACAAGGAGGGCAGCAGGACACGATTCCAAAAGAACACCAACAACTTTGTGGGAGCTGCATCCTATTAGTGCAAGCAGACAGAAAGGCAGGATTTGCCCTATATTTCTGGTGCTACAAGGTCTTCATTGTTTTATAAAATAACTAGAAAAAGAAGCTATCTTAAGGTGCATTTTGGAAAGAGAGCTAATTTTGTTTTGCATAAACACTGCTTCATATCTCTGACTCCACTGCCTAAGATCACAGAACTGCTGCAACACAATTCCTCCAAAACACCATGAACCTCATGATACAGTAGAGTATTTTCAGATTTATTCTACAACAGTGACACATATCCCTAAACTGGAAAATGAACTAAAAAAAATTGTCCAAGTCGTCATCATTTTAACAGTGGTGGAACATGGGTAGCAGGTTTACAGAAATTAGAAGTAAACAAGTGTTTATTTATGATGGATAACAATTTCAAATGTAACACTACCTTTGAATTGCCAAGCAGTGAAAGAAGAGAGCACAAAACTGACTTTTTCTCCTTATTCCACCTGCATTAAAGTTAGCCATGATTCACAAATGGGAGAACAAACGAATGCAAAGAATTGAAAAAGAGCTTTAAGGAAAAGTCTGAGAAGCATATTTTTGTCTATGAAACCAACCAAAGTCAAAGGAATCCTTTTGTCTGAACAAGAAAATCATCATGGAAAGAAATTCAGGAGTGGACCCTAAATACTTTGAAGAACATGCCACTTTTCCCTTTACTCCGTATTATTATAAAGATAATAAATTTTTGTTACATCATAATTGAGAGAGACTATAAAAGGTCCTCAAATCAAAGTCCTTATTTATACACTTGAATATGTGCCACTTCAGAGGGAAAACTTTAAGCTCATTACACTAAGACAATAGGAGCACTAACAGAAGAGCAGGCTTATGACATTTGTTTCATGTTCCACATTTGGTATTACAGTATTTGGAGTTACTTTACTACTTTACAACTGGTACGTCTGGTTTTATATAGCCAGTTTTATATATATTTTATATATAGTCTGGTTTTATATACATACATATATATATATATAAAAAAATAGCATGTACCTTCTACTTGCTTGCATAGTGAAGATGGAACTCTTGAGGGAAACTAAAGTTTTTTGTTTCCTAGTATTTATTTGCAATATATTAACTAATGCAGGTTACCTCAACCAAGGACAAGCCTTACTTGGCTTTCACTTCATCTAATTCCTCTTCAGTTTATGTTAAAGTAGAACAAGCTGCCCTTAAAGTAAGAACATTCACACAACAGTTCACATTGGTTTAACTAAAGCAGATTAGAGGTACATCTTTATTTTAATACTATGTAGTGCTTTGGCACAGAGTTCTAAGATGTAAAAGTTCTAAGATGCACAGTTCTAAGATGTAAAACACTATTAAAGTGCTGTCCTATTCTGGAAGTTTCTCTCATCACAACTCAAACATTCAGGAAGGTGGCATAGGAGTTTTAAAATGGCCTGAGATTTCAAAGAACAAAATGACAACCTCAAAAAATGCCACCTAACTACTGACCAAACCCAACCTGTTTCAAGGATATAAATGCCTATCAAACATTAATAATTAAGTAATAAATCCCTTTGAATCAATACATTGGGAACACTAATTCAAGATGATTAAAGCAGCCGATAATGTTAAGAATTAAAATGCAGAGCACATAACATGTAAACATCAAACACAAAATATTATTAATTATTATATACTTCTCATGTATTTGCACAACACACATATTTCAAATGCAAATATTAATTTGGAGAGAAATACCTACTGTATATGCACACACTGAAACAGTTTGCTCAGCTATACCACATCAATGGTTATTTGACAAGATATAGCATCACAAGCTGCTCATTAACATGTTCAGCTATTCTGTCTGTTTTTTCCCTGAGATGTTAATAAAACAACTGCTTAACAGCTCCTCCTCTGAACCGCAAGAATACTCATAGTTATGCAAATTCAATGTATAGAATATATACCAACAAAAAGGCCCAAAAAATGGAAAAACACATCTTTTCTAAATTCTAAGTGTAATTTTATTGAACGATGGAAGTTAACAATTTCCATCTGATACTCATATAATAATCAGTGAAAATTCAGTCTCTGAAAAGCTGATGCGCAAGCATTATACTCGGTAACTCTCTCCACACAGGAGCAGTTTTCAGGT
This sequence comes from Coracopsis vasa, assembly GCA_026283785.1. Classification (NCBI taxonomy): domain Eukaryota; kingdom Metazoa; phylum Chordata; class Aves; order Psittaciformes; family Psittacidae; genus Coracopsis; species Coracopsis vasa. Next base: position 22,662 of record JANHGB010021083.1, on the reverse strand, counting down.
GTAATACTTAGCACTCCACATTGCAGAAGATAAGTATAAAGAGCATAATAATTGAAAAGTTTCTTATTTACAATATGGTTTTCTGCATTATAAGGAGAAAACACTATTTAGAAGTTAAACCTGATAAGCCATACTGATTTTTTTTTCAACAAGCAGCAATAAAGAAATTCAGACAAAGTTTTTCATTATAAACTCTAAGAGTCAGTCCATCAGAAGACAAAAAGCAAGAATGAGAAAGCAGTGAAAAAGAAAATGTGTATGTGGACTAACAAAATAAAAGGAAGAGAAAGACAAATTCTTAAAAAGAAGAGAAAAAAAGAAAGAGACATGGTTCACTAAACAAGCACAATGACCTACAGGAGGAAACATACATGGGTGACCATCAGATTTTGTAAGTCAAAACTGAATGATCTTCACTCTGACCTATAAACCAACACAAGCAAAAGACACAAAATGAGAACTGAAATTGGATTTACAGTTCTCTTCCGATACGAGTGTCTTGAGAAAACAGATGCTGCATGCTAAAATTATCTTCTACTTCAAACAGTTTGCATTCATGTTTCAGAAAAAAACCATTTAACCACTGAGTTTTATTGTTCCTCTCTTCAAACTGATCTTGAGGAAAAAAACTGAATGAGTTTGGGGTATTCAAAAGGCTTGTCTTGCTGCTCATGTTGATTCTTTGCATGGCTACTCTGCAGTGAGCTCAAAACACACAGGAGGTGCACATTTCACTTGATCTTTCATTTACTTGTTTCCATTCAAGAAGACTTTGGCCACTTCTGTTTGCAGAATTACTAAGAAATGACATCGTTTCTGCTACAGTGAGAATGTTTCCCAATGGTGTAACACTTGAAAATACTGTTTTGCACCAAAGGACTGATGCCGATCCAGTCCTTGTATGACGGAGTAGCATTAGTGTTTCACTTCAAAAACACACTCCTGATCTTTAGTCTTCCATGTGTCCAACTTACTGTACTTTAGCTTGCATGATGGAGCAGTCTCAGAACATGCAAACCAAATGCCATTAGGATCAAACTAAAACTGAAGATGCACAATTTTTATATTTCAACTACTAAGAAACATTCAATCCACAGAAGCAGACTAGGAGCTGTCGCCAGTAAAACACCAGAAACACAAATAGCACGGATGTTAGATCCTCACCAAGTGGTTTTCTACTCAGACCTTCTACTGCACCATCTTGCATGCTAATGTAAACATAGCTGTGAACTACAACCTCGTGTTCTGTTGGGAAGCTTTAAGGAGGAAAATGTCTCCATGGCAATTCAAGATTTATCTCAGTCTCTTAGTTCATCAGAAAGGAAGCTTTCATCCTGCCCAGACCTCACAAAATGCTCAAGAGACCTCCCATATTCTTTACTGGCCTTGTAACTCCCAACCTTGAAATATTAACACAGACCTGTCTGACTTGACAGTTTACCTTTTGTACCAGGGAGAGAAGTTTAACTTTACTGTTTCATATTACAAAAACATATCCTCTTCCACTGTTCTGTTGCTGGTTTTTGTGAACATCAGAGCTTCTCTATTTTGCCTGTCTCAGTCCTGGCCTAGGCTGCCCTGTGGTCATAGTTCTAAGCAGCAGTCTAGTCTTTTCTCTGCCGGCCCAATGTCAATACATAGAATAAAATAGAGCCAAGACCTTTTAAGCAGAGTGGGTGAAAGAGTCTGACAGGTGAAACTGTCAAAATACAAAACATTTCCCTGATCAATCTAAGCATTTTTTAGACTCCCCACTTTTGAATTATTCAGGAATAAGTGCTGTCTTGTCTTAAAACAGGAACTTTTTGTGGGTAAGTGCAAACAGGAGTTTATGCGAGACGCAGAGATGTTGATCTGAAATTCAGCTTATGGTTACAGAGAAACTAATAATGGGCACAAACTTAGCTCACAATGTTTCTTAAGTAAGAGTACCTCCTTTAGAGTTGCCAAGTTCAGCAAATAGTAGCCTGTCATCAAAAATGAGCAAAATATATTTGAGAACCATATAACACCTTTGTCTTTCTGTTTCTCCTGGAAAAAACTGAAGAGACATCTGGGGTGCTGCTTTTTGCCCTGATGCTGTGGAATGAAATGACTGAAATCATGTCAGTTCTTAAGAGTCATTATTCCTTTCTCCATTTCTCTTTCCTAAGGTTGAAGTAAGGTATGCACAGCTATTCCATTGAGACCAGGCAGTCAGGCTTCCTGCCATTTTATACGTATAGATTTGTAGCAAGTCTCTCTCTTCCTTACGGACTAATTGTAGGAAAAAAAAAGTCCTTGTTTTTTGTACTCATCTTTTCCTCTTTTATTGCTTATCTGTTTCCAATATTGTGAAGGTCTTGAGATACACTTTCAAATGACAGTAACATCATAATTTCCAAGAGAGTTACTAGATATTAGATATACCAGCTAACAGCTACTAGATAGAAGCACCTTCCTGGGGAGGAAGAAGAGTCATGAGAGTTAAGACTTTCCAGTCAGCACCTACCCCAATGCTCATTTCCTTATCTTTCACAAGGCCACATTACCAGTCCTGCTCTAGATGGCATTTTCTCAATACCTCAAGTAGGTTGTCCTACTTCCTTGCTTTTACTCCCAGTCTCTCTACTTGTTTCTATCTTTTTAACATTGAAACCATGCTCTACTTAAGAACAGCCCCAAGAATCATTACGTGATTTTGTTTCCAGCAGTCACATGTGTAGTTTTGGGGTGAGAAATCAGCTTTTTCAGGTAACTCATTGTCTGAAGAGAAGTACCTAAAGCCAGAAACCACTGAAGTCAACAGTTTCATCCGAGCAACAATAATGGCAGCACTGGCTATATGTGTGAGGTCTTGTGGGTTTTTTTGATTCATTGATTGTTTTTCTAGGGTGGACATCAAAACCATGCCTACTTAAATCCACTAAACTGAGCTCGAGAGGAGCAGAAAAAATGATCAAGGATATTTGCAAAACAGAAGAAAAGTCAGAGGTCACTGAACAGAAAGCTCCTCTCATTTTTCCTGTGTTGCTCCTCACTATTGGAAAAGTATAATATTCAACATGAAGCGAGTTCTGCAGAACTGGGAAGTAACCTTTGGACTGAAGGTGGATGATCTACTCCCTGAGATGACAAAAAATGAGCAGATTTTGTACAGGAAGACACCTGCTTACACTGTGCTTGTATGCTACTGTGAACATTGTCCTCAGGAGGTCCTTAGAGTGTTCAAGATCAGCTGTCTGCTGATACCCTATGCAAGTAATCATAAACTTCACTCAGGTTGACAGAATAGTGTGGCAGTTGCCCCTCTTCTGGAGCATCTGGTTTTCTTTTCTGTTTAAGCCTAGTTTGTTCCTATGCCTTTGTCTACCTGTACTTTAAACAGTTTGCTTTTACCATACCCAAAGAAGGCTTAACATGAAAAACATCTCTACCCTGTTTTCATTCACTTCTATGTCCCCACAATAGATGCAGTCTCGAACAACCTCCTGTGCCAAGTCTCCTGTGATGCTTCTCTAGTTGGATGCTGGGTGGTTTGATTTGTATACACATTAAATATGGAGTTTTACACTACAAGCTTATATTTCTGCTGTCCACCATCATCCCCACACACCTACCAACATTACTGCTTTCAAAACAAGGTAAGAATAAGTTCACTTTGGTCTGCTAATCTAGGCAGGGAAAAATAAAGTAGATTCAAGGCTTGGTACAAACCCAAAAATTGTGATCAAACTATATAGTTAGTAAATTGTTTGTCTAAATCTTTCATGTATGATGAAAGATTATTATCATAATTCATTAGCAAATTACAGACTTTGTAATGCAGGCAGTCACAAATTTGGCTTTGTATCAATCATTTTAGACCAGCTGGGTAGAAATTAACACAACTCTGGGATACATAAAATGAAGTGCTCTTTCATTTTTAATTCACTGGAAACTTTGAAGGAAAGAAATGGAAGCTTGTCAAAAAAAGTCACATTTCCCAGAGTGTCGTAAATCATGCCATTTCACTGTAGAGATACAGAGATACAAACACACATCCATGGAGTGTATGTAACTAAATACCACAGTAACTGCTCAATCCAAATAAATATAATATTAAGTGCCTATAAAAAAAAAGCAGTGCAGTTTCAAAATCCTTCTTCCATTGGTTCTGAGGCAGTCATATACATTAGTGGTCACCAGAAGAATTAATAAACCAACACAAAAGCGAATAGCCCAGCTACTCACAAGATACAATATTGTCGAAATTCCTTTTTCAGTCTTCTGCAATGACCTTGCACAAAACCGCTTGTTTTGATTACATCTACTTTGCCTAAGCTACAAGGCCATGTATAGCGACAGCTGCATTTGGGAGCAACTTAAATTTTATATTAGTGGCACCTAATCCAGAGACTGGTACAAGCAGTCATGGAAAAGTCAGTGTCAAAATTAAACAATGAAGGCTTTTCTAGGAACAGATGCTTTTTGCCTGCAGCTGTAAAAACCTTCAAACAATCCTATACCCCACTGTCTGGTCACGCAACTATCACAAAGCAGGGCATAAATTTTGCCACTTATTGCAAATGTTTGCTGAGAGCTTCTATAACCCTTTTTAAAAACAGTAACAGGGATTTCTTGAGGGTGATTATGAGGCCATTTTATCCTTTAAATGAGTGCAAGGCTCTTCAATTTATGCCCCTGATTCTTCGTACAAAAACAAAAGAATAACTTCAAGTTCATGTTTTTACACAGATATGGGAATATAACCGAAAAATCGTAAGAAACAGGCTTATTAAAGAGACAGCTCACTGTTTCACTGAGATGTTAAGTACCAGACAGAGACAAACATTATTAATTCACATTTGAAACCGCAACTGAGTGTTTTCTTTGCATAGCAATTACAAAGCCATGTAGCGCAGCACTATCATTACACTGCTGCTAAGATACTGTTGACCATTTCAGTGTCATATCTCCACAACTATGTTAAATATCCTCATTACCTCAACTATCAAAAAAATTCTTTTTCTGTTAAATGAAGGCACTAAGAAACTTTAAACTGACATATAAATTTGTAGTGGAAAAAAGTCTATAACTTAATAAATAAAAGTAAAAAATCATCAGTTCCCAATTAAGTGAGCAATTTACAATGTCAAGAATCTAGTTGTGCTCCAAATGAACTGATGGGGTTTTTAGATTAGCTTCTGTTGTGTATTTAAAAGTGATAGCACCAACATGATTTACATAAGTACAATATTTTCAAGCATTTTCTCACCAAGCAAGCACTCTGAAATTGTGAAGTGTTTCCTTTCTTACTCAAGTTAAAAAAAAAGCAAACAACTTTTCCAGAACAACAGTTCATTAGCACCTCACTATTTATAAGTATAATTGGGTTGTTTGATGAGAAAACATGAGAGAACACTGTGCCTACTATAATTTGCACAAATACAAATTTCATTGTTTGAAAACAAATCAGCAATTCAACGATTGTTGTTTTTTTTAATATAAGTGTATATCATGCAATAATAGAAGCGATCATATTACAGTTAGCACAGGATAGAAAGGTTAAACCGTCCTCTCGTACACTTTAATTTACAAGCTGCAAATTAATTTTTTTTAATTGCAGAAAAATGCTAACTTTAATTTTTCATTTACCATTATACAAATAGCAGTGCTGTGCTATTTAGCTACAGAATACTGCTTTCCACTTTAAATAGCACAGGAACTAAGGACATAGCTGTTTAATATGTTCATAAAGCTGCTTAGGTTTTCTTGTCATTTCATGCTAACACCTTTTTAATAGCTAGCATTATGGTAGAAGCCTTGCATAAAAATTCTCCAGCCCGAATGTAAAACATAGCAAATATTCAAAATCAGAATAGCAAGCAATGGTTTTAATTGCAGTTTTTAAAAATTCAGGGGTTTAAATTAGGTCTTGATCCCCAAAATCCTTAGCATCCTTAAATTACATGAGCAAAGCCATTCAATTCAACATGATTACTTCTAAAATAAGGACAACTCACATGACTGAGCATTTATGGAGCCGAACCCATAACCAAAATTATAACAATGACTCCTCATTACTTTCAAATTCAACTACATTACTCCTTATCCTTTGAGAGTTTCCCTCAAATCCATCTACACTTATGGATGGAGTGTAATAGAGACAGGGAACGAGAGCAAAGAAGAAGGGAGATATAAACATACACAGCAAACTACAAGCGCTGACAAATCGAAAGCTAACAGATGTGTGACTTCTAATTAGTTATAATAATCAGTGCTTCGATGCTATTGGAACATGCCTTGCCTTCCCTTGGAAATCAAACGGCTTCCTTTAGAGTTTTAAACTCTCTGGGTGCTTCTAAATTTATTCAAGAGAAAACCTTGCTTTCAGCGAATTTTAGATATCTACAGTGATAACTTTATGAAAGGAAAATATTAAATTATAATTATCCTAAACAGACACAGTCTTGTGAAACTAACCCTACATTCATATGAAAATACAAAGCATTGACTATAATGAATTTGATTCATCCTTGGACACAAAGCTTTACCACAGTAAACTCAGTCAACTGTTGCTCTTGCTTTTATATTCATAGTACTTAAATAGCGCACTTTAAAACAAAAAAAACTCCAATTGGCTTTTCATACATCCACCCTCCCCAAAAATAACGCACTTGAAAAACCCAAATGATATGAAAAGGCTTCAAGGCCTCTTTTCTCCTTTTCACAGCACTTTTTTTTTATTTCTGTTTGCAGTAATCTGCCTTTCACTTTCTCATTGCTACAGAACAAACGAGGAGGCTCAGCACTTTGAAAAGGGGGCTCAGTGTGTAATGGGTCCACTAGAATTAATTTAGTTGCACCAAATCCATTGAGCAGTGAGGTTTTTTTCTCTTCTCAAATCATTTTGAGTCGGATGCAGCCCCCAGCCTTTGTAATTCTAGTAAAGCACTTAAAGTGCACAGTAGGTGTTCATCAGGACCATCTGGTCAAAAGCAAAACAAGCTGCTGATTTTGCCTTTGAATAGAATGAAGCAAGTGTGAATTAGTCTCTTCAATTAGCACTATTACAACCTGTCAAGTGCATATTGTAAAACAGGATTATTACAGTATTGGTCACCAGTGCAATTATTTACTCTCTGCCTTTTCTTGCATATAAAAATGTCCATGTTTACTAGTTTTTGATAACTGAAGATAGTTTCTTTAATGATATGCACGTCCAAACCCACCAAAACCAAATTACAGGTTATGAAACATATTCTGTCAGGAATATATTAAGCTTCATAATTAATACAGAAGTAGAAGAGTGCCCTTCCTTTATCTCTTAGTGCTGCTTCTGTTGCATAAAAAGAAAAAGAATAATAGTTATATACCTTTATGGGTAGGATCTCCTTGAGACAGATCTCTACAGTTAGATATTAAGATATTTCAAGCGCCTAATAAAGCTATCACTTTTGAACAGGTACATAAAAGGTATTTTCTCTTTATTTCCCAAGGAACTTCCTTTTCATATGATTCCTAACACATGACCATTTACAAAAAGTTTATCAAAGATTGCTTTCAGCAAATATATTTTAGATTAGCAATGTGCTGTTTTCCTTTAAAATAAAGGCATAAAAATAAATGAATCAAAAAGTCAATTTAGCTTTATAAAAATAGATTTTTCTCTTCTTGTTTAAAAAGTCAAAACCTAGCTTGCTACCTGGTACTCATTTACCACTGTAGAACACTGAGGCTATCATAGTGATAGACGTTTAAATTATGTATACTGCTGTTCTGACTCACTATAAATTTAATATAATTTTTACACTACAGATTTCTTTAAAAAGCAAACAAAATGTTCAAGTTTCACCAAAAAAAAAATATGTATATGTCTGGAGTACAATCAGTATAGCAGTAACATGGTTTAATAGCTTCTGAATAATCGAACAATAGTGTAGAATGTTTGTGCAGCTATCAAAATACTGAAAAGTGTTAGTTACTGGGTTTTATTAGCATAAAAATGGTTTTCAACAATTTTAAATCAAATTAAAAAAACCTCAAAACATAACACCCCTGTGAAACTGTTCATGTATGTACCACATTTGGATACATCTATTCTCATCTCTGGCAAGCATTTTATTGAAGCTACTTAGCTACGATATTAAAAAAGAACATGATTTAGATATATTATTTGTGTCCCCATGCCAATGACAGACCTTTACTGCGGATGATTTCAATCAACAACAACTGGCTTGAAGAGATTTTGCACAGATACCAAAAATCAGATCTGAAAACTGTACAAGACCTTCAGCTGGATTATTTTTCTGCATGCTGAAAGTAATCCATCTGCT
>JANHGB010021083.1:0-14265 GCA_026283785.1 Coracopsis vasa | reverse complement strand
AGACCTTCAGCTGAATTATTTTTCTGCATGCTAAAGGTAATTGATCTGCTCACTTATATTTAGATATTATGTTTATTTAGGCTTTTTAAATAAAGTTTCTGTCTGCATGTTTATAAATGGTGGGTTTGTAGCTTGTTTCACATTCATCTCTTTATCAAAAAAGTTTCTAGAAATTCAGCACAAATGACTTCAGACTGTCATCAGTGCCTGTCAACACAGAACTTATAGTTTATCTCAGCCCAGGCAGTTGTATGCACAAATAGTTCCTCCTCCTGCCTGGAGTGCTATTGGATACACTGCTTTTCATATTCCACCTTAGCCAGTAAGTCTATAGGGAACAAAGAACAAATATATTACCTAGCACAGGTGACAGGGATGCTAAACAGCTACCCTCTGATTAGGTTATTCGCTAAAGGAACAGAATAAAGAGCAGATGCAGCTCTGCAGAGGCAGCCACTATTTAGGGACCCATCTCCTTTCATTGTTTGCACAGATTTTATGTTTTATTAGGAATTATAGTGCCCGGTACACGCTTTACCTAATATTTTCAACTGGAATCTCCAGCAGTTACAACACAAAATTACTGATCTGCAAGAGGCCTGAGGTTTCTGCATATTTAACCAGTCCACTCTTTAGCAGCCACAGCTCGTGTACATGGGATACACTTCCGTAATCCTGCACACAGCAATCACAAAAAGGCTTCAAAATCTATACCAAAACAGACAAACGCAAACTCCTTGTTTTTAAAAGAGTTATCCAGCTTTGGTTTTATTTTTCCCTCTGTCACTGACTAAAACAAAGTGTGGAGCACGCTATTGTGACAAGAACTCAAAAATCAAAGTTTTTCAGAAATCAGTTTGTCTGCTCCAGGATAAGAACACAAACTTACTTTCATGAAACATTTAAATATTTCCCTCCCTGAAAAGGGCTGCTCTTAATTTCCATTAAATACGATAACTACAACTTGTGAAAATTAAAGTAGCTGAAACATTTGTTTCTAAATGAGAACAAGTTAGTAAAAATAGACAGAAAACAAATTACGTTGAATGTGGAAATGCCTGGTAATAATTTAGCACGTAGCTTCTCAAATCAAATGTTAAAAATTCTCTCACTGCAATTATGTCTAGCCTCTACAAATTATGTTAGCAGAATAAAGAGCAAGTATTCAGACAGGAAACTCATTTTAGTGTTGTAAGTATTAAGAGTTCAATTTGTTAGGATTGTCCTTATTTAACTATGTAATACACTGAAAATGCACTAATTTACAGTCTCCAAACTAGCACAAAACCTACTGATTTCCACTTTAAAATGCAGATCAGGGAAAAAAGTAACCGTGATATTTTCCAGAACAGTATCTGCCCAGATTTAATTCTGTAATTTTACAAGAACAAACAGATGTCAGAAACCTGTGACACAGATTAATTTGCAATTTAGACCCACGTTATCTTTAACTTTCCCAGATAGCGACTCCCCTGCCCAACTCACAGAAAAAATCCTATGTCCAGAATTTTAGTTAAGTTTTTTATTTCATTTCTAAAGATTCCCCATGGGCTCATAATCCTCCCCCAGTATTACTGAATGCACCTTATATCTTTTAAGCTGAGAAATTAAATAAATACATAAACAGTTAAAGATATAGATAAAGCATGTAAAAAAAAAAGGGCAAAAAAGCTGCATTTCCAATTATCATCAAATATCCAACTACTGAATTAATACGCAAGAAATTGTGGAAGCAGACATGAGCACTATGGCTTCAGGCTTCTCTCAAAGCATTTACTGTCAGATTCCTTCCCCATTAAACTCTAAGATTTCTTTGGAATAACAATTCATCCAAATATCATTTACTATTAAACATGCATTTTAAACACTAAAAAAAGACAACACAGAACTGAAGCAACAGTAGTTTAGGAAAGCACAACTGAGAGCTGTGGATATTGCATTTTATCTAATGCAAAATATTTATGTCAGTTTTGAAAGGATGGTGGGGTTGGGGTTTTTGGTTGGGGTTTTGGGGGGGGCTTTTTTCACACATTCCTTGAATTTTCCTTTTGTTCCTTAAAATTCACAGTGTTAATAATAACAACAAATTAAACAACCAGCCCCGGAGAGACAGTTGCACCCAACTGTGGCAAGCAGTCAAACACTTATAGAATTTTAAGTATTTCTTTTAATAATTGATGCAGTCATTTTGAATCTTTCTGCATAGGATATAACGTGTGAGTAGATTGCATTAACACTGCTTAAACATTTCAACTTGTCAGTATGGCCAAGTCGATTTCTGAAATATTTGCAGTATTTTCCCATCGAAACAGTAATAAAGGTAGAATAAATATATGCCACTGCTTTATAATCACTGAACATTAATGAATATTTTATGTCTTTTTAAATCTCCCTGTTTAATTTAAAAGGGTGAAATTAAGTCTCCTCCCTGCAATATGCCAATTATCTGTAAATCAAACAATAACTTGGCCATTATACTCCTTTTTGTTAATATACCAGAAGCTAATTTGAAAACACTGAACTGCATTTTTAGGTAATAATTGAATAGTCCTTCCTGCCCTCTTGTGGTTGGCCAATGCAACTCCCACAGAGCTTTTCCGCGATGACAAAAATATACCAGAAGGAAAGTAAACTATTAATTGTTAAAGTGCGAACAAGAGAGGGAAGGGGAAAAAATTAAACCATCTAACAGTCCCTGGAGAGGAGACAGATGAGGGAGAGAAGAGAAGGAAAGATTCCTCCAAATCACACAGACTAACCGGATTCATCAATCATTTGTTACAATGCTCACTCTACGCTAAAAGGAAAAAAAATAATAAATTAAAAAGCCATTAGGGACTTAACATCCAAAACAGTGCTTGTTTTCTATAATTAGACAAATGTTCGCCAACCCTTTTACTTCAGCCAAATCCCCAGTGATTTCCACAAGACTTTGCACAGACAGACACATTCACCTGCTCAGCATCAGCTGCACACGACGGTCCGGAATTCTCTTTTCATTTTAGCCTCTGACAGGGTCTTCGTAATTTTATAGCATTAGATGTAATACTTAGATAGAAGACATAAAGGCAGAGAAAGGTTTGATGCTCGTGCTGGTTATGGGGTTTATCATTTTGGTTCCTTAATGGAGAAAATCATAACTGACTTTTAAATTACGTTAACTTTATATGGTAACACATTGACTATAGTCTGTCATTATCAACAAGAAAGAAAACTTCAGTGCACGTAGAAGCAGCCTAGATTCCCATGCATTGTCACAGCTTTCTGGTTCCTCTAAGCTGGGAAAGACTCATGAGCAAAGTAGTAATTGATATAGCATACACAAAAATCAAACACACAATACGTGTGTTTTCTTTTAGAATCTCACCACTTTAAAATTAAAAACAAATTCTAATAATTTATTGCCATAAATATTCAAATTGGTTTTAATTGTAAAGAGTCAGAGCTCAGTCCCTCAAAAAACAAACTGATGCAAGAAGGTTTGTTTGTATTTAAAAACAAAGCAAAATAAAACAGAACTTACTATAATAGGTTTAAAAAGGTAAGTAGAAACCAGACTTTTATGCAGGGGAAAGATCAGAATTTAGAACTTGAGAATAGTAAGATTCACAATGAAAACAATGATGGTTTTTCACTGTTGTATGAGACACTGCTCCTGTAGCTAATATTATGGAACTTGAAATAATTCTGTCTGTAACATCAGCATGTGGCATGAAAAACTTCAATAAATCTGTTCAACCCTAAAAGATCAGACCAACAGCAAACATACATTTAATTTGAAAAGCAAACATTTAATCTTAATATTTTGCAATGTGAATTCTGAAGATTCACATTTATAGATTGTTTATCATGTTTCCAGAAGGTAGTAGGCTATATAGAAAATAACACCCGAAATGTCTGACATTAGACATACCATGGAGCACGACGTAACAAACTTTGGCTTTAGAAAGGAGTTTTTAAAATATGCAAGACTGCTTGCTCTAAATTCAGAGCCCAGAGTCATATTGGAGATATTTGTTCCTACAGGACTTAATTCTGATGAAGTTCTCTACAATATCACCCCTTGCTGGCCGTTCTACAGAACGGCAGTGACATCCATTATCCACAAAACCATTTGGCTAGTAAGAATTACAGCATTACAATAGCAACCAGTAACAGTAGAGGTGCCTACAAAATGGAGATGGAGCTGGTTAAAAGAAGGGAAGACAGAGGGAAGCTTCAAGCGGCTTAAAGATAAAATGTGATTTGAATAATTGTTTTCCTCATTATTTTAGAGTAATTCAATAACATTGATTGCATATTTTGCTACCACCAAACAAAAAGAAACATCTTTTCTGTATAAATTAGTAGAAAACTATTTTTTTAGGCCAAGTTCTTTAATCAAATTACAGCAATCTTGATAATCTTATTGATTAAACTAAAAAAAGAGTCTAATAAAATGAAGGAATATCCATCAAGTCTATGTAAACTCTCTTTAACAGAGCTGGCATTAGCTATAATGAGCTACATTTATTCTTCAGCTGTGAAACAGCACTCACCTCCTGAATGGTACTGCTTCCTGAGAAGTTGAGGTTGTACTCCCGCTGGACTTCTCGATGGGTGACAATCAGCATGAAGTTTTGATTTAATGACTCCTGCAGGGCCCTGAAATGGTTGAAAGAAAAACAAGAAAATCAGGGATAAGCATGTTATAGCTTGTTTTACAGTTGGATGCAAAAACCCCAGGGTACCCTAAACTCTACATGGACAAGTCCAGGCACAACATTATCATCTCTCTTTTCACTCTTAAATGCAAGGAAGCATGCTGAGAATGACCAAAGGCCATTCCTGAACTCCTTCCTTAATAAGGTGACTGCAGCCTTTAAAGCTCTTCTAATGTTAAGTATTCTCAAAATTGAGAGTCACATTATCTTCACAAACATCGGGTATATTTAGCACTCATAAAGCCATTAACATCAGACTTGTAAGCATATTGATGACCAGACAAAATATCAAGCTACGATGCACATTAAACACTGATGGAAGTAGAACAAGGCAAAGCATGCTCTCGCTTCTCTAGGTTACCTGAAGCATAAACCAAATGGAAATTCTTCCGCTTAGTTTCATTCGAAGCACATAAACCCAGCTAATTACAACTGGAGAACTAACCACAGCAAAATTTCTCATGTGGCTATTGAGCATTTAGAAAAGTTAGTTCTGCCCAAGCTGTTTTAAATGTGCATTAAAACTTCTTTAACCATATGAATTATAACAATAGTCTTAAAATACAGATTAAGGAGGCCAACTATATGTTCATGTTGTCACAAACTCGGGCTCTTATTTGTATTTTTTCCTGGTAACAAAACATCTGGATGTCAAAAAGGCCTCCTGTTTGCTTCGTTAGGTACAAAATTATGCAGCTATCTACTTTTCAAAATAGAACCAGGACTTCTGTTACAGACATGGCAATTACAGCCCAGTACAGTCTCATATAGGCTACAAAACTGCAGCAACGCTGTAACATAAGCTTAGATTTCTAAACAATATTTAGGCAGACTTGACCTGTTTGCTGGTATATGGAATTAAATTGGGCTTATTCAATCCTGGCTTTTTCTTATCACATACTCTTAAAAGAACGACAGACTGGGGGCTTTCTCCTGCACATCATCACTATTCCATGACACTTCAACATGCCATTCCTCTTAACAATAAAGGACAAATTCTGTATGCAGACGAGCATGAGCACAGCTGTATCTCAAGATACAAGACAAGAAAGACTACTAGATTATTTGAGACCTGATTTGTTAGTTTTAACTTCCACTGCAATCACTGATGTGCAGTTTTGCTGCTCAGATGGTAAGAAACCCATGCAATACTCACTGGATGCTTTAGCAAGAGATGGATGATTTGCTTTAATATCTCAAGAAAAATTACCTTACAAAAATATCTTCACTCAGCAACTTAATTTGGATTCTGTGACATCTTAAACATAATAATCACATACTACAAAGTGAAGTTATAAAGTGCTATTGCTCATCTTTTATGGTGTTGTGGTATGGCAGATAAATATAACTCATTGTCAATGCCAAGTTTGATCAAGTATATGAGAGACACTCCAAATGTGACTGATGTCGTCTATGTTGAACAGGAAGTTTGCTGCACTTGTCACAAAATCTTGTAAGAAAAGTCCTAAAGAATACTTAATAGTCCTTCAAAAGTCGGGGGGAAGTTGTATGCCTATTTTTAAAGGTAATTCTGATTTGATTATTAACAATAGGTTTTGCATCACCACAGCCATATTTTCTTTTGGCAAACGTTCAGTAGCAATATCCTGCTGTGCTTTTTCAGATTCTGATATTTTATTTGTTTTCAGCAAATACTGGAGGCAAATCACATATTAATTGCTCTGAAAACATTAATTACAGCATATGTGAATGACTCTGGATTCCATACAGAACCACACAAGGCTCTCATAACTATTTTTGACTCTTATCTGAATATCTGTAGATGCTAGCTGATAACGATTCACATTTTCATTCTGTAATTGATGCAAACACAGAATGAAACAGGCTAGTTCAATCAAACCCTCTATCTCTCAAGGTATGTGTGATACACACACTTCAACACTATCCAAAATACGGCATGCTGATAAAAAGCATCTGTCCATGGAAAAGGTTTTCCACTTCTCTATTTCATCTGGATGTGATAGCAGAAAGTATTTAGAAAAGGAAAAATATATTCTTCAAACACAGTTAATTTAAATGAAGTGCTTAAAATTAAAAGCCTCAATTTTTGAAGTTACCAGCAATTTTGACACCTCTACTTTCTGGATTTCTAAACAACACAAGCTGAATGCTGTTAACAAGCAAATTCTCAGTACGGATTCATAGATGAATATAGTCAAAGAAGAGGCTGAAAATTAAGCTGTCTGAAAAAAAACAAATGAAAAAAAATTGAGGAGAAATTTGGTTTTGAAGCATCAGCAATTAAAGTGCATGGTTAATTATTCACTTTTTCTTAGGAAAAAAGTAATATAACGATAAATATTACTTCTGCTTACACAGAAATGCAGGGGTCAACTGATCCAATCCTTTGAGCACCCACATCAGAATTTCATATGGCCTGACAGCCACAAGACCTGGCCTATATATGTTGGGAGAAAGAATTGATGGCACTTCTGATGGGTCATTTGTGCCAATGACTTCCTGTGTGTACAAACACTCCTCTGAGGGATTGGGTCGATTTGAGCATCCAGCTGGACAGCCAGCAACGTCAGTCCCCTCCCAGATTAATTTCCTCCAGCAACTACAGGTATAGATTACCCCAAATTATTTGTGCCAGGAGATCTCTGCTTGCAAAACATACTAAAATTGTATTTTCAGCCATTAAGGCTATCCACAAACGTACAAAATAAGAGCATTAAGCAGTTTCATTTTCTTGCAAATGTTATCAGCGGACTATAGCCTTCCAAATGAAGCATCTGCATGAAAGGAAAGTGGAGCCAGGGCAAAACCCCTGGTCCCATTAAAGTCACGACAGATGTCTTGTCTCCCCCCTGCTATTAGTTCTAACAAAACGTAATTTATCTGAGAATTAATTAGTGGGAAAACTAAATTCTAGAAACAGACCACTCTTATCAGCACCATTTCCACACTCCTGCAAACCCTACCTTTAAAAACCATTTGCTGATAGGTTATATATTGCCATTACATTTTTTCCTCTCAGCTGAATGATTATACTTCCACTATGCAGCACAGGAGACAAGAAAATTTGATGGTATTTTGGGGCACTAACCTACCATTAGAGGAACTCTGCCTACACCCAAAAAAAGAAGTCCAAAAAACAGACAACAGGAAAAAGACCTGAACACAGTCATCAATCTGACCAGTTCTAGCAAGAGAGGCTTGGACCAGTTTAGGATTTCATATGTATTGTCTACATAGAGCTATTATCAGCATTATCACAAGGCACAGAAACCTCGGTGTGGGACCAGGATTCAGCTGGGGTTAAAACTCTACAATATACAAAAATGTTCCTGTTTGAAACTTGAATTTCAAGCAAAGGAAGTTGCAAGCATTTTTTTTTCAACTAAACTCAAAATATCAGAACTCAATCAAGAGTCTGGAAAGAATTTATTCACTCCATCAGAATTCAGTACAATTTATGAACCACAAGTCTAATAAACTAAGAATAGAAACAATATTTAGCCAAAAAATATCTAACGGCAAATAATGCTAATCTTAAGAGATAGCAACTGATCAATCAGTCTGAAGCAGGATAGTATTAGTATTGATATTTATTATATTTTAATCTTCCAGTTTTACTGCTTTTCTGTTTTTCTGTAACACAATATATAAAATAGACTGGTTGCATCTATTGTTAAGTGACTGCCTTGATGCTCTGATTTTTTTTATGTAACACTTCGCTTTTTAATAGCATTTTTCTTTGACATTTTAGTAATATTTCAAGCTTTGAAACAGAAAGTATATCCTAAATCAATGATCAAATGTTCCGTTCCATTTCAGTTCTGTATGTTTTTAAGGAACACATTCAGTATTTCCCAGTAGGCAGTATCTTTCTCACTTACAAGATTTCTCCCAGAATCTCTGAATTTTACATAAACAGGTATGACACAAGGTAATTAACATTTCCATTTTAAACTTACAGATTTATACAAGCTCATGTCAACAGAAGTCCAAATTTACTGTAATTACAGATTATTTACATTAAAACAAAATAAGAAATCAGTATGTAAATGTAATGTTTGTTGTAGCTAATGCAGCAGGAGGTGGTAGATTAGGTTCAAACAGCAATCAGTTAGCAAATCTGGCTAACATGTAAATGAGCAGAAGCCCTTTTGTTTACACTCGATTGCATTTTAAACTTCAGGATTTTTAAACTGTCTCATGAGCAGATGTGAAAATAAACATTAATCTTACCATTCTTATTGAAGCTTTCAAAGTAACTAAAGCAAGGCACTGCTCCTGTCCAGCTAAACAGACAATACTAATAATTGGAGTTGCAGGTTACATCGTTCTTAATTAACACTCTGCTACAGTTGATAACATACAAGAAGACACCATGCCACAATCACCACTGCTCCGCAACAATCTAAAACACAGGCACTCAGCAATACACGGACCCATTACTTGGAAGATGGGGGTTGTGAGGGTTTTTTCCTATCCACACAGATAACACTTCTTAAACGAGTTACAATTGCTTAGCAAAAATACATTATTTGTAATAATCTCCAAGTAATGCGACTGGTCAGATTGCTTTTAACTGGTTTAAGCTTTCCACTGATTCATCAGGTATAGTAAAGTATCTAAGATTTTCAGCTATTCACAAAAAAGTATAAATATAAAATACATTATATTCATTAAAATTACAACCAAAGAAAAAAATTGATAAAAAGCATCTCCCAGGACGTATAAGACAGAAAGGAGAGAACATCCTGATGACCTAGCTCCATGGCCAAACTCACATGCCTATGCTTTTGATGCTCCCCTTCTGCATTCTCCCAAATCTTTTTCCTAAACTGGCCAGTTTTCAAGAAGCACCCAAGGCAACAAATGGAAATAATTGCACTCCAAGGAAGCAAAGAATCCAATCTGATGAAGCTGGTGCAAGGGATCTCCCCTTTGACAATTAAATTATGGACATTCTTTAGCACCTTTCAAGATTGCTTTCCGAAGAAAATCATGTTCTTCTCCACTCACCTGTCCCATCTGGGAACTTTTGAATGTATTCACTAGTTTCAAGGAGGTCTGACAGTGTTAGTAAGGTCTCAAAGATTGGGTCTAAATCAACAGCCAGGCAGAGGAAAGGGACCCAAATTACTACCCACCTTAAAGGCTGCATTGCAAGTATAGTATTTTATACTTCATCCAGCTGACTTCTGGCCAATGATCTCACAACTACCCACAGCATATGATTTCCTTCTGTATTACCTGACTACCAGCTGGAGAACAGAGGCAGGGCTGACTGTCTATACAGGGTTAAAAAAATTACACAGGTGCTATAAAATACATGGGAAGAACTGGAGACAGTGTCAGAGGTAGGTGAGATGCGGGAAGCATCGAGGAACAGGGCTGAGTTACCGCAGCCACTCGGATGAGGCACAAATTCAGTAGAAACCAGGTTTCATCCTGCCCACAGCTCACAGAACATGTTATTATTCTTCTTCATATCAGGCGTGGATAAGTATGGCTTTGCCAAGTGGCAGAAGCAGGGCATGTAACCGTACCGGTGGTATTTGACATTTAAATTTAATCTTTACACCTCAATTTACCAGCATGTGGTAGTAATTCACTGGGTTTCTATTACCTATAAGAGCTTTAGATATGTCACAGGTGAACATAGATACCCTAGGAGACTTTTGCTTGCTTAAATTGCAGGATCACTTTGCCATTACATTTAGGTGCTACTTTTAAGTCAGTTGTGGGTTATGTCCATTCAGTCTGTCATAAAAAACTTCAATGCCTACACACCGATATGTTGGAAAAGAATGTTTCAGACACTGCTCCCCCTCAGTGTCAAGAATAGGCACAAACTGCAGTTTATAGAGCTGCGACCAGATTGCTCCTTCTAAGAAGGGCATATACATAAAATATCACGTACTGAAATCTCAGGCTTTTCATATATCACTTTCAGGAGCTATTCAAATCACGACTATTTATCTCGAGTTCAAAATAGAAAGCATTTGAAGACAACAACAG
Source organism: Coracopsis vasa (assembly GCA_026283785.1). Taxonomy (NCBI): domain Eukaryota; kingdom Metazoa; phylum Chordata; class Aves; order Psittaciformes; family Psittacidae; genus Coracopsis; species Coracopsis vasa. The sequence continues at coordinate 3,568 of JANHGB010021083.1, read as the reverse complement.
ATAAACTCACAAAGTAAGAGGCAAAGTTCCTTATCATCCACTAATAATAGATGTGAGCATGACGCTTTTAAAAATTGTGGGTAACAAACTAATCTGAATAATACCTGACCTAACAGTAGGCAGTAAACAGTGTAACTGCGTTTGGTACATTGCTTCAATTAGATGTGTTTTGATCTGCATTGATGCTTTAATTGGAGGCAAGCCTCCCCTTTCATCTAGAATTTATGACTTCAGGGAGATGATCTAGCCTTCAAATTATCCTTGTTTAAGTGGTCACTAATTAATCATCATTTGCTATCCCAAGCTACCAACTTTATCTTCAAAATATCCAGAACTAATCTCCACTATGAAACAAGTATAAACTGTAAAGGTAACAACCGCTTTGATTTTACTAGCAAGTTCTTTGAAACTATTCATCCACTAAAAAAGCCTAAGAACTGTTTTTAAACACTTTACTGTTATATAGTTTATTGCAGCTCCAATAAACAACATTCTTCAGACCCCAGTTTTCTTTCCAGAATCAGATATTCAAATTACAATATTCAGGGATACCTGGGTGGAAAATTTTGAAATTGGAAATGGATTATTTTTAAAAAAATTAGTGTCTGCATTGTTATTCCACAGTATTTTCACTGTCCTTCACTTAGCTGCTTAAGTACAATGGCTTATTGTCCTTACACACAATTACAGCTCTTGTTTGCACAGAGGGCACACACAGCTCACCCCCTCTCTGCTCCCTCTGCTCCAGCACCACTATTCTTGCTTTAATGCTTTTTTTCTTTAGTATTATAATTCATATCAGCATTCTTACTTCCTCCACAGTTACACTTGTGCAGTTATGCGTACAAGTACCTTTCAGTAATATAAGAAGCACTTTTAGTCATTAGGAAAACAGTCATTTCCATCAATTGTCAAAATTTCCCTCACCAGCAATATGACTGCATTTGTTGAATATTCTCCTATCGACCAGAGGGTAGAAAACTGACTCCTTCCTCAGACAGCCTGAAGGCACTCTTTAGTCTAATGATAAAGCAATTTCAGCAGTTCCAAGCAGGGTCCAGAGCTGTAATCCCAGGCTCAATTACCGGGCACCCTCTAGCGGCTACTGAATAAAATCCATATTTTGCTGATAAAAGAGCCCATACAGGTCTGCCTTTGAGAAAGGGCAGGAAAGAAAACAACCTAATCAAACTGCAAATTACTTTGTAAGAGTAAAGATTCCATCTTCTATAAAATAACATCTCATTCTCAAACCTTAGCAATAGTCACTCACTATTAACCTTTTGAGTATTCAAGTAAGTATTAAAAGATATCCTGCTCCGTTAAAGGAAACTCATTACAAGATGACAAATGATTTTTTAAAAAATAATTTAAAATTTATTTATAAATATTTTTATTCTACTTTTTCTCATTTCCACACTACACTATTGTTAAATTAAAGTCATCACATCTGGGAGGTGTAAAATTCTGCATGTACCTAAGTGGTACCTGTACCACACCTTCTCTGTGCTGAGATACTTCATCCCAACACTTCCTAGAGCAGTGAAAATGCTTTGTATTTACTGAATGCAGATTCCTGCAAGGATACACGTGGCTTCATAAAAAGCATACAAAATCAAATCACACAAGTAGAATTTAAGGCTAAAAGACTTACCCAGAATGACTCGAAGAAGGAGGAGGCAGGTCAGGTGTTAGAACATAAAGACTATTATTTTTTGGCAAGTGTAGAGTTTTTAAAACAGTCTGAGGGGAGAAAAATCATTACAAATAACATGTCAGAACTGATGTTTCATTTTATTTCTTTTAATTATTGATACTTATTTATTATATCACCAAGTATTTTGCTTCAAGATACACTTGCTGTTAACTTCATAACATCCTTTTTGTAGGTAGGCCATGTTATATATATAGCCCACACAAACTAAAGTCATTTGTCCCATATTTTTTTGCAATGCTTAAGAGTTCCTTATATGCCACCCAAGATATCTAACACTGTTTGAAACTCAACAATTCGTGCATTGTAATTCCCACCCACATATGTTCAGTTAGAAACTTTGAATTCAGTTAACTGAAAACATAGTTGAGAACTTACACTATCATCTACATCTCCAGTCTTCCACCCTTTTAACAGCATTTTAGATGCAGGAATCTGAAGTTCATTTTCTAGAATATGTTTGATATCTCCTAAAGAGAAAACAAAGAAAAAATATAAAATGTAGATACTTACTGCTTTATTTCAAACAGTACTGAGTTATAGCTAAAAAAACAAAAGCAAGGTAAAATTTACTATGAAAACCGCTTTTAGTATAGTTACCCTTGTAACATGCACTTCAAACAGAAAAGATAAATGAAGACAAAAAAAATCACACGAATGACTGGAGAATCACATGAGGATCTGATGTTTTGGACATATATTTGAATAGTTCTACACTGTGTATGCTAGACACATGTATTTGCAGATGCATGCTACCTGGAGCAATGGCCTTTGCCAGCAATAAGGAGGGTGTGTATTTTTGATACCTAATTCCATTATTGTTAGTCCTAACCTAAAGAACTGAAGTGTTCACACAATTTACCCTCTCTGACAACTTTTTCAATGTTTTGCACATTTCAATGCTCTCCTCTCCCTGTAGCTATTACAGTTGTAAAATAATTCAAGCTGCAAGGTACATCAGAAGCTCATCTAGCCCAATGCCAGCTCAAAGGTCTAATTCAACCAGTTTAGTGAAGGATTTGTCCAGCTGACTCTTGAGCATTTCTAAGGGTGAAGTCTGACAACTTCTCTGGCCAATCTGTTCCAGTACTTCACCACTCTCAGCTGAAAAAGAAATAAAAATCCTTTTATCTAATGAGAAATTTTCATATTGCAAACTGTGCTCATTGCCTCTCACCTTACTATCATGCACCTCCAAGAGTCTGGCTCCATCTTCTCTGTGTCCTCCCAACAGCTACTTATAGACAGATAACGTCTCTACCTCTCCCCTCCTCTTTCCCTGGCTCAACCAATCCACTTTCCTGTGCCTCTCTTGTGTTGCCATGTGCTCCAGTCCCCTGACTATCCCGCTGCACTCACTTCAGAATTTCAACATCTTTCTTGCACTGGAAACATCAAAATCAGATGCAGTGCTCCAAATGCAGTCTGACAACTGCTGAATAGAAGGGAATAATTATCTCTCTGGATCCACTGGCTACACTCTTGCTAACACAGCCTAGTACCTGGCTGGCCACCTTCACTGCAAGGGTGCACTGCTAATGCACCCCTAGATCTTTTTTTTATAAGCTGCTTTCTAGCCTGTCAGCCCTGAGCCAGTTATCAGATACGGTATCACAGAGCTATCCTATCCCACATGTAGGACTTCAACTTTGCTTTCTTTCAACTTCATGAGGGTCCTGTCAGCCCGTTTCCCCAGGCTGTCCAAGTCCCTCTTAAATAACATTCTTGCAAGCCACTTTCTCTGATCTGGTATCTGCTGTGAATTTGTCATGAGCACTCACATTAACAAGGTTTTTAATAAAGCCATTAAGCAACACTGGCCCAAGGATCAACCCCTGAGGGACATCCCTAAAC
>JANHGB010021078.1:6896-22481 GCA_026283785.1 Coracopsis vasa | reverse complement strand
GGATAGGCAAAAGGGGTTACAGCTTTCCCTGATACCTAAAAAGATGGGCTTGTTCTCTAAAATAAGAATCATGTAATTGTTTAGGTTGTAAAAGACCTTTAAGGTCATCTAATCCAACAGTTAATCCAGCACTGCCAAGTCCACCACTAAACCATGTCCCTAAGCATCTCATCTACATGTGGGATGGTGACTCCACCACTTCCCTGAGCAGCCTGTTCCAATGCTTCACAAAGCTTTCAGTGAAGACATTTTTCCTAATATCCAATGTAAACCTCCCTGGTGTAGACATCTCATCCTATCACTTCCTACTTGGGAGAAGAAACCAACACCCACCTCACTACAACCTCCCTTCAGGAGCAGCAATGCTGAGTTTTGGCTCCCTTGTCAAATTCGAGGCAAATCAGGGCAAGAGCATGCTCATTTGGCCAGACAGTGATTTCCTGGCTTTCAGCCAGGCCCTCAGGGAAGCTGGCAGAGCCCACCCAGCGCACAGAACAAAACACACTTTGCCTATTCCCACCTGCCCAGCTCAGCCCAGCATACAGCAGGGTCAGCTTCCCCTGGGGATGTCTCACAGGCACTACGTAGCACAATGTGGAAGGGAAATGTAAAAAGCTCCAGTTCATATGCATTGATGAAGATGTCTGCATCCATCTACAGAGTCCTAGCCCTGCTTTTCAACCCAGTCCCATGTCCTCACTCAACTACAGCTCCCCAAATGGATCTGACCATGCAGAACCTGTGTCCACATCGTGGCTGGGCTAGGGCTGCAGTACAGGCTTCCTAGTGCAAACACACCTTCACGGACCAGTTTGGTGGAAATGCTGTGGACTACAGCAAGAAAGGCACCAGGTGCCTTCCCTTCTGTCCCACCTGCTCTGCTCTTGCAGGAGGCATGGTCACAGTGGGGAGTCACAAGTCAGGCATCATGGCTGGATATGGCAGAGCTTGTGTGTTGCAAGAGCCCAGATTGCAGGATATGTCCCTGGAGGTTCAACCCCTAACTGCAGTCACCACTTGGTCAAGTCACCTATGTCAGCAATCACCACGTGGCTTCAGTGCTCAGGTTTCTAGCTTTCACCATGCAATTTGCAAAAGGCCCCAGCATCTCCTCTGGAGCAGCCCCATAGCACTGAAAGGGCCACCCAATGCACGTGCAACCTGCTGCTGCAGGGGCTGCTCATGGGTTGTCAGCACCCTGCAGACCTTTCCATGCCTCACTTCTTCATCTCTGAGTACAGGCAAGGAGACATCCTTGCACCATTCAGTCAGGCTGTGTAGGAGCAACCCTGTGACTCAAACCAGGAGAGCACTGCAGAGTGCTAGGGCAGTGCTTTAGTGGACAATAGCCTTAGGAAATAACAGCAGTTACTCCTTCCCTGTACACCTCCTCAGCTGTCTTTCCACGTGTCCTCCAGTCACTCCTTTTCTCTGGCTCCTGTCTCTTTCCCAATGAGCTGAGCTGCAAACCACTGTTTTGCCTTTGCAGGTTCCAGACCGACACCAGGACCAAAACCTGCACTGGGGCCCTTCTCCCCTGGCTCAGCCTTGTTAATTGAAAACAACAGCAAACAGAAACTGGGCTCCTTGCTGGGTTTCATCATTACTCATCAGTTTGGGCAGGATGGGGCAGGGTGAAGGTTGCTCAAGGATGATGCTTGATGCCATAACGGCCTCAAGCTGTGGCAGGGGCGGTTTAGATTGGATATTAGGAAAAGTTTCTTCACAGAGAAGGTGATTAGGCATTGGGACAGGCTTCCCAGGAAAGTGGTGAAGTCACGGTTCCCGAAGTGTTAAAAAAACACGTGGATGAGGCCCTCAGTGACAGGTTTAGTGGCGGACATGGAAGTGATGGGGTAAAGGTTGGACTTGATGATCTTAAAGGTCTTTTCCAACCTAGCTGATTCTATGATTCTGTGTAAAGGGCCAACCTGGGGGACTAAAATCTTTGGAGTATCCATTGCCCAAGGATGCCTTCACAACTCATGGCAGCACAAAGGAGTCTTGCTCTCAGTATCTGGGCCTGGAGTGGCATCCAAAGTCATCCCTAAAGTATCCTAGGCTGGGCTGACCTGTAAATGGCAAAGCTTCTCAGTCATTTTTGAATGAAAAATGTGTTTATGGTGAAGCTTTAACCTCTTAACAGCTTTACCCTGCTGTGCAATGGGTTCCACCACTTCAGAATTATGATCTTTATTAGCCCCCAAGAGGTGTTTCAAAGCAGCCCTAAAGGATAATGGTCTGTGTCTAAAAGCCTTGACATAGCGATTTGTCTCAGGACCCTGACTGCATTATCACTCAAGGGCTGAAATCTGTAATCAGAAGCTCAGCTGAGCCTCCACTGTCCTTAAAATATCTCCCTCCTTGAGCATCATCAACACATCAGCCTGATGGTACAAAGCAGCAGCTCCTTCATCACTGAGGAGCACCAGCACAGCTATGCATGGCTGCGATTTTAAGTTCCAATATGGACACATCAAGGGCCTTTGGAGCTGCTTTTCTCAGTAGTAAAACCCCTGTCCCTATTAACCAGTGACATTTACTCCTGGCAGTAGCCTCCAGCCCCAAATTACCATTGGGGTACCTTAAACAACAAGCAGAGGCAGGGCTGGTGGCGTGCAGTGCGGAGCTGGATTTTGGGTCTGTGCTCATGTAACTCCTGCACGTGTGTTGGATGGTCAGAACAAGACACATCTAGAGACATCCTCAGCAGCAAGGGAAGGCTTTCTTTAATAAGATAACAAACTCCAGCAATCAGTAACAGGTTTCCACATACCTATTGTATTGAACGTAAGCATCTGCCATGACCTGTCCTGGCAGCTTCCCCTCCCTGAGCAGCCCTGAAATCCCTGGATTCTGCTTACTTTTATCCAAATGCTGCCAGGTATCTTGGAAGCCAGATTTGTCTTCAAAAATGTCTGTGTTTCCAAAACAGAACTGCAGTATTCTGGTTCCACTAATGTTGTTTGAGGTTTCCTTCCAATTCCTCATGAAAATAATTCCACAAATTAAGGAAATTAGGCTTCCTGGTCTGCTCTGGCATTGTGAGCCCTCTTACCTCCCCACTGTCATGTCTTTGGTTGCTGAGACATGGAGGGATCACCGTACTGGATTTATGGAACGCTGTGCCGATTTCCCGGAGCACCAAGAAGCAAGGTTGTAGGAGAGAACAACAAGGTCTTACACTAAGCCAAAGCCCAAGACTTTCCATATTCTTCTATTGCATTGCTCTCAGCAGCTTCCTTCCCTTCAAGAAAAGAAGGGCTTTTCTTGAGGTCTTCCCATGGAGGGGCAGCTATAAGGCAGTAGCCCACATGTCAGAACCTCTTAGGGTATAGGATAATCCAGGCTTAACGTAAGGAATTACCTGTGCAACACCAAGTTAGCCTGAAATGGTGCAGATAGCTCCAAGCAAAACAAAATACTTGGTTTCCTTAACTGAAAACTGGAAGGAGAGCTGCTGATTCCTGCACTGTTCAACTCTGCCACTAGGATGAGGGCAAAACCAAAGAGCATTGCTGGTAAAAAGCTGGGGATTGCAGAAAGATTGGTGGGATAATCAGTAACTGCAGTGACAGAGCGGTTGTACTGGGGCTTGATTCTCTTTCAACAGCGTAGGATGAATAGCACTCCATGCAGTGGGATATAGTGGGGAAAGAACACAGGCAGTGCCTACAGCATGCAGACTCAATGTATCTCAAAAAGAATTTGAGGGATTTAGGGGGATCGTCTGTACCAGCTCAGAGTGTGATGTTGCAGCAAAAAGGACTGAGGCTGAAGAACAGATGGGAAATCTGTGCTTTAGTCAAACACAAGCTGTTGAACTGAACAGAAGGAGCTGGTTACATGTTATAATTCAGTGTCAAACAAGAAATCAAACTAGATATGCCAACAGAATATAAGTTTATGATCTGTCAAGGGTCGCACATGGTGTTTATCATAGAAAAGAAACTTGAAGATGTGTCTTCGAAGCCACATGGCCAATGTCCATCCTCTGAATCTCTCTCCCTTACAAGAGAAATAATAAACAGTTTTCATTCCTTTTCCCTTCTTTCCACTCCCCTTTGCTAAGTAGAGGGCTGGCTGGCAAAGCTGTGGTTGTATAAGGCTGCACCCATTGCTGGTAGCAGGAAAGCTGCTTTTGAGCAGGAATTCTGATTACAGCACAACCTCGTTGTCCTGCTGCACCTTGTGCTCAATCCTGCTTGGATTCTACAGTCAGAATCTTCTGCAGATCCCGCTGCTGTGGGCACCCAGTGCCACGTGAAACATGGGTCCAAGGATTTGCTCCAAAGTTTCTCCTGTTCCTAACTATAGTTCCCTTGGGTTTCATGTAGTTTGCTCTACAGTAATTGTGGGTCACTGCTTCAAAGGGGCTCAGAGCTAGAATTCGGTTTGGAATGGCATGCTCCTGGCATTCTGGCAGCACTTGTTAGCTTCATGTCAGAGCTGCTACTCCGGAGACGTGGGAAGTGATATGTGGTTCATCTGGGAAGCTTGGCAGTACTTTCAGTGTAAGCGGTTCAGCTGTGCTCCTCGGAGAGAAAGTAGGAAGTGTCCTCATTTCCCCAGGAGCACGAGGTACAGAGTACTTTTAGCATGTGTCCATGAGAGCCATACCTTCACCTGGCTACTGCGACCAAAGGACATTTCCTTCCCTCGCACACAACCACATCACAAGGGACACACAGTAGTAATACACAAGAGATCAAAGATGTGTTTTTCTGGAGGGCTGGGAAGAGAAGGGTTATAAGGTCCTTTCCCATCCAAGCCTTTGGGAATTCTGCTGGAGTTGCAGAGAGAGCCCATGTGTCCCTGCTGGCCAAGAGCTGAGCTGTCTCAGAGGGACAGGAGGAGCTCTATGGAGGAGTGCTCTGGACTGGGTTGCCAGCAGGTCCCCTGTGGTGTGGGACAGAGCCTGAAGAGCAGCGGGGAAACCACGTGAGTCACCAGGTTTGCCTCCTCAGTCACAGCTGCCTTCAGGTTCTCAGCTGTAGGAAACATCCTTCTTTCCATGTCTTTTCACACTCATCTCTTGATGGCAAAGCCTAATGTCACCACAAACACAAGGAAAACCCAGAGAGCTGTGGTAGGATCTCCATGCTGACCTGCTTGGGTACCCAAAGAAGATACTTGCTTGCTACTCCCCAGGAGAATACTGAGAGTTTTCCACTGCTTTATGTTCCAGGGCAAGGTGGAACAATCCATTTGGGCCACTGGTCCCCAAAGGACACTGTGCCACAGCCAGTGCTACAGCCATGCCCCCAGCCTGGCCACTAGCAAAGCTGTTGCTCTGTTTGGGCCAGCTCTTTGCTCCCTGAACATTTTGTTCTCCAATATTGTCTTTCTCTCCCTCTATCACACACATTTTTGGCATTACTGATGCTCATTCATTTTTAACGCTGAATACACTTTTCCTGCTCAAAGCATTTCCTAAACATCAACTAATGAAGCCTCCACACTCCCCTTGGAGACTGGCATCGGACATGATTATCCACGTGGCAGGGATTTGGCCATGATCATGAAACAGGTCAGCTCCAGAGCTGGATTTGAGCCTGGAGCTAGACAGCACCAGGGCTGTGTCCAGACCAAATGTATACTTCTGGAAGGTCTAAAGCCATACACAGTATAAGGCATAAGAAGGGTTGTCCTGTCTGTCTGTACCAAACTTGTCAGCTACCATTGCAGAGATGTTTTGTTCACAGCAGAGACCACGCTGTGAAGAGTCATCATCCAGTTTAAGGCTATAAACAGCAGTTCTTCAGTGAAGGATATTATCCCCAAAGCCTCTGTGTCTGAAGGGTAAAATCATTCACCAGCCTGTCCAGGTTCCTGTTGCCTGGGTGTGCCTGGCCCACTGTGCTTCCCAGACCCAAGGAGCTATCTTCATCTAAGCACTAACTGCCTTCAGCAGTATTATTATTATTATTATTATTGTCTCCTTTGTCTGCCTGCAGCTTCCTAGAAATTTCAAGTCATTAAAGCAGAACTGGAGGGGGTGGGGGAGCACCTCCATGCAAAACTGTTCACTTCTTTCCAGATATCAGCTTTGCTTGCAAGTGGCAGCCAGATCACGTAAGTCAAAACTGAAGAGCAGGAGCCACTTTGATCTGCAGCATGGAGCTGGTGCACTTCACCACTGCAGCCCAGAGGGTACTGGGGATGGCTTGGCACAGAGGGATGGGTGCCTGTGCCTGCAGGCTGCCTTGCACATTCCCAGTCAGTCCCACTGAAGGATGCTTCACTCTTTATGTCAAGCTATTTCTTCATGTGTCTTCTTTACTGGGTGGCATTTCAAGGAATATATAAGTGTCATTGGTATATTAAATACAGGACAGATGAAATATGGTGAAAGGCCCATAAAAATGAAATGTGTGCATGCCTCACCCTGCCTCTTTTCTAATTCACATTTTTCTTTGTTTGCATTTACAGCACAGCAGCCACAGTAGGAGCAAAATCAGCAAGGATGGAACAGGGCAGAAGTGGGGCTGGGAACAGGGGATGTCAAATCATTTGCCTAAGCCTAAAAAGACTACAAATTAGAGTGGCAAAATGCTTATTTCAGTGCCAGCATGATGCTGTTATGAGGTATGTTTTATTACCAGCAGCAGATCCAAACTGTTCTCTCCCCTCCAGTGTAGGATATGCGGGGGCTGGCCATTCCTGCAGCTCCTCACTGCAGCCCTTCACTGCAGCCCCATACATCTCCCTGGTGATCCCACCAGCACCACCAAGGGAGTGCATCCCTTAGTCCCATGTATAACGAGGGGTAGCAGGGATGCTGCATGTGTTTGCCACAGTTCTCCAGCAGCAGGAGCGCTGTAACTATTGCTCCCAGTGCTGTCCTGTTGTTTTGCTTTCCAGGTCAGGAGGAGCAAATCTGCCCTGCACGTGGGGCCACAGGGATGTATGCCAGGGCTTGGGCTGCTTAAAATCCCTCTAAATGCGATGCTGTAGAGCAACGTCAGCTCTAATGCTGGTGCTCTTAATTACTCCACTAGTCCTACCAATGCCTTGAGTCACACCATTTATTTGGAGTGTCAATGAGGAGAAATAGGGATTTCGTTGGTAAGGCCTATATAGGCACTGCAGTACTGGAAGATGCTGTTGTGGGGAAGTGCATACCCACAGCTTTAGCTGGCTTCTATTTGAAAACCAAACACACAAGCAAAAAGGTGCAGCAGATATTTAGTGTTTAGATGATGTGTAATGATGCAGAGTTATGTGTGCGCCTGGGAAAGCTAGAGGGGGGTCTGCAGCATTGCTTTCCTAGATCATATGTTACCCCAGATTTACCAGAGAAACACAGCAGCATGCAGGAATGGACATGCTTGGAAGGCAGCATTTATTCTCTGAGGCCTCATCTCACTCTGCAGGATTATGCCTGATAAACCCAGGGTGATAATGGCAGTGAGTTTTGCTTCATCACCGTCTTTGCTTCAGCCTTGCTGGAGGGGAGTGGTTGTGTCACATCCTGACCTCAGCAGAGCAGGAACACTTCTGTTCTCAGTCACATATACAGAAACAGTTTTCTAGGGGAGGGGTTTTGCTTTGATTTTCATCTCTTTGCCCTGAGATTGATTTTACTGCAACGAGCCACCGAGTGCAGGTATAAGAGATAATACTTGGCTACTTGGCTAAATGGACAGAGGAGCACAAAGAAACATTAAAATATGACAGAAACCAATAGATTTATACCAGTTTGCACTCCTGGTGATTTCAGCCTGTTCATCAAGCCAAAGTTAAGTTTAGTTTCACCACTTTGTACATGCGCATCTATAAAACTGACATGTACAACCCATAAACAAGTATATGCGAGCATATTTCTGCACCTCCACAATTTACTACCTTCCTGAAATTGTCCCTCTGTGAGTACGGAACAGATGTCGACGTTACACGTCAAATAAATTCATCAACCACTCAGTTCTGCATGCAGACGCTCTGTAATCCTTTAAAAATGGGATGGAATACAGAAAGAGAAAGGAATTAGTTATCAACAGCACCCTCCAAATGAGGGAGTGTGTGAACAGCCAGAAGGCAAAGCGGAGGTGGGAATCTGGTGTCTTGGAAAGTCTGCAAGCAGTTTTATGTGTAAATCATATTTTACTATCTTGTCCACTGTGTCATGAATCTCTCTCCAAATCTGCATGTAAAAATGCCACCACCAAATTATTAGCTATGAATTAAATGCTGGATTCAAGCGAGAATTACCATAATGTGCCACAGCATCCATAAATATGAGATTCAACAGGGGCATAATGGCCTTTTGTTTCCCTCTGCAGAATTGTATGCATGACCCAGTTTTTTCTAATACTGCAGTGGCAGGAGAGACATAGCATTGTTAGTTCAACACAAAATGGGGAAGGAGGAAGGGGTCTATTTTGCCATGTACAGTAAATAAAATCTTGGACTGCAGAATAAAACCAGAGAAAAGGTGCTCAAGTCTCTTGCTTCAGCCAGCAATATTTGCAGCAGCATCTCACAGTTACTTATAATACTTTATGGAACTGTTTGCTGCCAATCTCAGAACCCAAGTTTCATTTTAAGTACTCCTCTTCTACATCCTGGATCTCTTGCTTGCATGGCAGGTTGGCTTGACCTGCTGGTTTGGGTGGAAGTTGAAATCTGTGAGCTGCAGACCCTGGTGCTGATGGGGTTTGGAGGTGCTTAGGGCTCTTTGAAGAACAATGGAAGTGAAGAGTGCTCAGTGGGCTCGGACACCAGTGGAGCATCAAAGCTGGGAGGTATGTGGCCCTCACCCCTGACAAAGAGCACTCAACCTTCAGCCTCTATGGTCATTGGAACAAGCAGTGTGAGACATGCTGGCCAGCTCCGGCCGGGGATGAAGATTCTGGTGGCTCAGAACCCCCTGCCCTGGGCAGAGGTACATAAATATGGGAGATGGGGGGAGGATCCACTTTTCTTGGAGAAATTACTGTGCCGGTTTAAGGGAGAGCTGACAAAGAGAAAAAGGCAACAGAGCGTTTGTTAATGTCTCTACAACATCCCCCAAGAACCTAGGGAATAAATAAGTACAACATGAATTCTTAAGGCACAGATGCATTCGTGACATTATGCACAAGGAACTCACAGCACAGAAACCTACTTATGTCCTTACAGAGGTAATCTGGGAAGAGCAGAGGAAAGGAAGGCCATGCTGGGAGGACATGCGGCTGTGCCTGGGATGTGGCCATGGCAGGAGATGTGAGGAGGAGGTAGAAGATGTTCTTCCAATTATCATGAACAGTCTGAGTGGAAGACGTTATTTTAATTACCCGTAGCTGGAAATGAGACAGGAAGAGACACAGTCCACCAGGTCCCTAGGCTGCTGGGGATAAAGTTTCAGCTCAGGTGGACAAACAACAACATGGACTGGACTGTGACCACGAGTTGATTCTGGGAAGTGGAGAGGAGAGTGATTTTTGGGACAGTGATCACAGAGTGGCAGAATTCATTCTTCTCACAAACAGGAAGTGGCCAGAGCAAGGGCAGAGGGACACTGAACCCGAACTGGTTGATTTCAACACACACGTGGGGAAGCCGTGTGTAGCTCCTGGGGAAGCAAGAGGGTCGGCACAGCAGGGGAGAGCCCTAAAGGCACGGGGAGGTTTATCCTGCCAGGAGGAAGGCATAAAACACAACCACAGACCCCAATACCAGTGGTCCTGCTGCAAACCCAGGGCAGAGGGAGTCTGGAACTGTGGAAGTTCATTACGTATTTGCAGCCAAAACAGCCCTATTGTGAAACCATGTGAGAAGGCATGAATGAGTTTCAGCTAACAAGGGTGGGAAGGCAATAGAAGGATCTATAAATACGTCAGAAGGAAAAGAAAGAGGAAAGAGTAACCAACGGATGACTCAGAAAGGGCCAGTCCTGCGTTCACTAAAAAGGGTCCTTGTCACCAGCTGAATCACTTTAATTACATGTTAATCAAAGAGGTGGAGGTGAGCAGAGAAAACAATTGTGATGCTTTTCCCAGATGCCCTGAGCCACGAAAAGTCCTGAGGGGCAGAAACGGGCAAGAACAATATCTCTCTTTAAGGAGTGGGAATTATACACCTTAAAAAGCTTAACTTTGAGCCTTGGAAAACTTCCAGAACAAATGATTAAACAAACAGTTGATACAAAGCCAGAGGAGAATATGGGGATAAGAAGAGAAGGGGAATTTGTCAGAAATAAAATGTTTAACCCAAAGTAATGCTCAGCTCAGGTTCCCTCTTGGGCAGCTGAAAAGTGCTGCGATTTAAGTAAAGCTTTTGTAATAGTCCCACCCGACATCTCACAAGTTCTCTTAAATTAAGGAACAACTGAATAAAAGACACTTGGAGTCACTGCTGATGGTTTCCAGTCAGGCAAGGAGGAGATTCTGAGCAGTGTCCTCCTGGATAGGGCATAAAGGAGCTTCTATTCAATATTTTAAACTTACTGACTTGAATGATAGCCTGGCGAATGCATGTCTAAAATATGCAGCTCATGCCAGACACAAGCACCCAGGGGGACTGGATGAGAATTCAAAATTACCTCGAAAAACTGTAGAAAAAGCCTGAATTGAACAAGGTGAAACCCAATAAATAACAGCACAAACTGTGGCCCTTAGAGGAACGATATCAAACGTGCAGCTCCCACTGGGGAGCTCTTACCAGGTGACAGTACAGAAGAAAGAGAGGAGGTATGGCAAGTCACAAAGGATGGGGATGAAAACTCTGCCATTGGGAAAACACCAGCAGAAACAGCAAATCTCTTTCTAGGATGCAATAACAAGACTGTTGTGTGTAAGCCAGAGGAGGTAATTATTCAACTTTCTGCATGCTGATAAGGTCTCGGCTGCCCTAAGTCTCCTACTTAGGATACACTTTGAAAAAGACGTTAATTAATTAAAAAAGATTAAGATATGAAAAAGCAGAAAGGTCAAAGGATTTAACTTTGTTTTGCCAGGAAGGACAAGCTGTGATAAAAGCTCTATAATACAGCCAACTCTTACAAAGAGCAGATATTCGAGTGTTGCAAAAGGAAATCACATTAAATTGCAGCAGGGCAGCTGCTCCATCCCTATTAACCATCCAGCTGCCTCTTCCTGTCCCTTTTTCACCCCAGCACACCTGCTTTGGGGTGTAGAGTCTGGAGCAGCACACGGTGCTCACTGTGTGGGTTTAACGTTGCTGAGCACAGGAGCAGGGGAGAGCAGCCACGGCCCTTGCAGTGAATGAAGCAGGACAGGAGGCTGGAGCTGGATGGTCCAGTTTAAACAGCAGATCACGGATGTGTGGCCACCCTTGGAGTGGGCCTTCTAGCCCCCTGCCTCAGCCTCCTTGGACTCTAATATGTTTCAAGCTGTTGGATACGCATCAGTTGAAAATAAGCCCAGCAATAATTAAAACACTGCAATGCCTTTTGCTTTGGGGTGGGTAAGAAAGAAAAAGAAATCTGATTGGTTTTTTGGTCTGGGTTTCCCCATTTTTTTTACACAAAAAACAATTCTCCTTAATTATGATTGTCCTATGTTCCCGCTCATGTTCCTCGCTCGTGTTAATGTGAGGATTTAAATACACCATTTAGAACTGACATGGGCCAATGAACTCATGGTTACGCTCACACTCCCAGACTGCAAGGACAATGCACGATTTTATAATAGGCAATTAAAAATCCTATTATGGGACTGTAGAATAAGAAGTAGATGATACATAAAAACAAGGAGTATGTTTAATTTATAAATCCAAGTTATTGCATGCTGTGAAGCGCTAGGGAGAGAAATGAACAAAGAAAGGGCTTTGTACTGTTCCTCACTATTAAGCGTTTCAAGCAGCAATATATGTCTGGATGTCAGAGCCTCCCAGAAGCTTTGCATCTCAGGCAGACTTCTGCCTCCCCTTCCCCTGGGGCAAATTATTTCCTGCTTTTCCAAATCCAGTGAGAATTTTTGTTTCATTAGCCAAAGAAACCCCCACCACATCATTAGGGTCTCTTATGCTGGTGACCTGGCCTTGGGGCTGGGATGTAAAGTGGAATTATACAGTTTCTCTATTAAAATTCAGCCCTGGTAATTAAAGTTTAATAATAAAGACCAGCTCAGCATGCAGATGCTGCAGGGATGGATTTCTTGGGTGTGCTGCTCTCCCTCATGTGCCTGGTGCAGTGGCCTGAGGCACCGCTCTCCTGGCAGATGACCACTCCCCATTTAATTTTCAGAGGGAAAGCAAGAGCTATATTGGGCAAAACACACATAATTGCATGGATGGCAATTGTATGAACTGCTTTGTGTTTTCCAAGAAGGATTGATGAAGTGGGGTGCAGCTCTGGTGTGAAAACCCCTCCAAGGAGTGCTGTCAGGTCAGACTGAGGGCCTGGAGAAGTGCCCGAGCGCACCTCCCTCTCTGGATGGGAATGCTGAGGTTCCTCCATGGGGCTATGCTACGCACACGTGTTTCAGTGGTAGGTTATTATCCTCTGTGGAGCAGTGACTCCAGCCAGAGCAGCTCTGGTGACAGACGGATGCTATGAGGGATGCTAGCCCGGGGTTGACTGGAGCCCAGCAGCTTGCTGAAGGGAGTCAGAGGAAATCCCAGAGAGAAGAAGTCAGGGTGAGAGATAACACAAGGGCAAGACATCTCCGACCTGCAGGGAGGGCTGGGAGAGGAAATGGTCCATTAGCAGCTCTCAGTCTGGGAGAATCAAAGAGCCATTGTGCACTGGTCTCACATCCAGCTTTCTCAGCATGTTTCCACCTCCCTGGAGACAGTGCTCCAGCCTCTCACCTACTTCTTACGTCAATGCATTTCCCAGCAGATTTCCCCATCTGTTTATCATCTCTGGTGGTGAAGGATCTCATGGGGAGCTCTGCCTGCTCTGCATCTGCTCTTGTGACAGGCTCCGCTCTGTCTGCAGGAGATGAATGAGCAGCCCTGGGGTGGGGAAGTCCTGGGAATAAATACTCTGGTCTGAGGGGGACCTTTCTATGGTGAGCGTGAAACCCTGCATGGCTGCTGTGGTAAGCTGGGGAAGAACGGGAGCTCCCTGTCAAAGGAGCCAAGGGGGTCTTTGTCTTCATCCACAGAAAACAAATGATATCTTCCTACATGTCTCATTTCATATGGCCTTTAAAGACACTGTCATTCCTTGGGTAATTGGTGGAGAAGAACGTTATTCTGCCTTGCCTCAACCAAAGGTAATGATCATTTCCCAACACACTTGCACACGGCAAAGGAAGATGACTAACAGATCCTGGGCCAAACATACCCCACACCAAACTGGCTTTGAGGGTCTGCTTAGCCTGAATAACAAGGGGAATCAACCAGCAAGCAAGGGCAGAGAAGTCCAGACCAGAGAAGCCCAGCTCTTTGCCACACACAGGCATGTGCCCCCAGACTCCTCAGAAAGGCTGCACAAACAAGATGTGTGCTGAGTAATATCCCACCAGGCAGCCAAATGGACCCCCACAAGGCCTGAAAGGACACAGTTTCCCTTCCCTCCTGACAGTACTGTGGCCACCAGAGAGAAGCCCCTGACTTCTGAGGGCTTTGCAATGAAGCACTGTCAGGAAAAGTCCTGCCTGATGCCCCCAGTGCTCCCACAAGTTCTCTCCCTGCACTGGATGATGTAGAAGTTTTCCTTGTGAGATACACAAGGTTCTTGGTTATTTCACTGGCCCACACTGCATCAAGTGCCTGAGCTTCCAGCCATCACAACATCCCAATGAGCAGACTCCCTAAGACACAGGTAGGTCCTGGAAGGAACTTTCCAAACCATTTCAGAGCAAAATTCCATGTGACTTGGGCAAGCCTATGAGGCACCTGCTGGCTGATCACTCTCTCCTTGACTTGATACTTCAAGGGTATTTGCAAACTTCATCAAGGACTAATACCACGTCCAGCAGAAAGACCTGAGGGTCTTGGTGGACACCAGGTTGACCATTAGCCAGCAGTGCATCATTACAGCAAAGAAGGCCAAAGCCCCTTGGGCTCCATTAGTCACAGCATTGACAGCAGGTCGAGGGAGAGGATTCTTCCCCTCTGCTCAGCCCTGATGACAGCACGCCTGGATATTGCATCCAGGTTTCAGCCCCTAATACAAGAGAGACAGGAACACATGGGAGTGAGTCCAGTGAAGGGCCACCAAGGTGGTCATGGCACTGGAGCACATGGCCTGGGAGGGGAGGCTTAGGGTCCAGGGTTGGAGAAGGGAGAGGTTTGGTGGGGATCTAATAATGACCTCCAGTACTTGCAAGGAAGATATGAGGATGATGAAGGCAGGCTCTACACAGTGGCACATGAGAGGAGGACAACAGACATAAGCTGAAACAAGGGAGGTTCAGACTGGATATGAGGAAACACATTCCCAGTATGAGGACAGTTCAGCACTGCTCCAGGATGCCAGAGAGGCTGTGCTGCCTCCAACCTCAGAGGTTCCCAAGACCTGACTGGGTAAAACCCTGAGTAGCCTGGTCTGACCCCAGAGCTGGCCCTGCATAAGCAGGAGGTTGGGCTGGAGACCTCCTGCTGTTCCTTCCCACATGAGCTATCCTGTGATCCTACAGTGCCCAAAGGCACCCTGTGCCCAAGACACACAGTGCATCTGGGGATGAGTCACTGCCAAACGCTGGCCTTCCTGTCTAGGAACAGGACTGGTGACTGATCCTTCTCCCTTGCTGTGGGACCTCCACCAAACCCACAGCTACCAGATGGCTAAAAGCTGCCTCCCCCCCAGCACTAGCAGAGACATGGGGAGCAGGGAGCCTCCCAGCGCTCTCCCAGGCATCCCTAACCACAACATATTGTTCTGGGCATCACACAATAACCCCAGAAAGAGTGGGGCATCGTGGGGGGGTGGGATCCACAGTCATGTCCGGGATGCTGCACATCACCCTTAGGAACAAAGCCTTGCGGGAGAGGGCAGGGGGCTGTGCCTGCCACCCCTCCCTGCCTAGTGCAGGCCGCAGGAGGGGCGAGGAGCGCAGCCCTCCTCCCTCTGTCGCAATCAGCATTTGATTATCCCAAACCAGCAGTTGTAAAAGTCCCCCACTCATCTGGTAACAATAATGAGCAGGGGAACAGCTCGTCCCTTGCCTGGCACCACGTCACTCATCAGGCGATGCGGCCAGAAGTGCACGTCCCCATGCTCCTGCTCTGAATCTCTCCTCTGCCACTCTTGCTTGAACACAAAGTGAACCCGGCGATGGAAAACTGGAGGTGCACAAGCAGTCCTGTTTCTGGGTCACATTCCTCTCACTCCATGACCTTAAGACCTTAGCTCAACACAAATGCTATTATACACTGTGCATTAAAAATAGGCTACTCTTAGGTTTTGACTTTATTTAGGAAGTCTTCTTCTAGGAGAGGACAATATTGGGTTCCTGCTAAGGGCATCACTGAATAGCTGATGATGAGTAGTGGATGGATAGATGGATGGATGGATGGACGGAGGGATGGATGGATGGACAGATGGATAGATATAGAATCACAGAAATATAGAACGGTTTGGGTTGGAAAGGACCTTAAGATCATCCAGTTCCACACCTCTGCTATGAGCAGGGATGCCTCACACCAGACCATGTTGCCCAAGGCTCTGTCCAACCTGGCCTTGAACACCAC
>JANHGB010021075.1:0-41613 GCA_026283785.1 Coracopsis vasa | reverse complement strand
GCGCTGGGTCTGTGCGGTGCTGCTGGTCCTGCCCGGAGCCTGCGGTGAGCGGGGACACGGGAACCAGGACCGCGAGACGGGGTTCTGGGAGGTGTGGGGATGCAGATGACGAGGACTGGAAAAGTCAGGAGAGTGAAAACTGTTGAAAGCTGTTGATTCATCTGTAGTGCTGACTCAAACCCGCTTGGGAAAATCACCCACCAAATGGCTGTGGCTCTGCAGATTTTTGTGCCTGCCTGTACCAGGAGCGTTCTCAACTCAGAATATACATAATTCAGCTCAGATCCCTGAGAATGAAGTATAGTTTAAAAAAATCATGAGTGAAAACAGCTCAGTAATAGTGAAATAAAAACAGATCCAAGAGGAGCCCCTTAGGATTATACAGAGGATAACAGCCACTCCATAGCTGTTGGCTCGCTGAGCATTAATGCCAGTGAGCAGCGTTTTCCTTCTGCATTTCTCAGCCATTTGGATTCAGCTGGGCAGATTATCTGTGTTGTTTCTTCTAGGTCCAAAATAACAGTGTGCAATAAGCCCCCAGCCCTTGTGGAACAGGGTCTTCCAGCATGAGGCATTTGATGGCTGAAGTGATCTTCAGCCTTTCCATTCACAGCTCTTGGTGGAAAGCTGAGGAGCTCAAGGAGTGCTGGGTGCCAGCTGCCTGGCCCATCCTGTAGCAGTTCTGAGTGAGCCTACAGTGCTTTGGGGATTCTCTGACGACCTCTCAAGGACTTATTTAAGCCTGGCTTAATAAACCTCTTCTGTCTTGGCAACTAAGGCAGATCTTTTTAAGGAAAGGCCATGTAATTGCTTCCTTTTCCTCTTCCTTATTTTTTTTCCAAGCTTTCAGCTTATACTGATTTAATGGCCACCCTTGTTAGTGCTGCAGATTTGACTCCTGACCCCTGTGTAGACAGAGAAAATATTCATACTTTTACAAGTGCTGAACATCTCCAGGTTTCTCTCTGGCACTGGTTTTATCAATGCTGAAGATAGTCCAAATACCAGAGCTAAAATTGTGTTTGAAAAAGCAGGCTGGCACCTTTTTCTGAAGACCAATTTCAGTGAGATTTAGTTTTCTAAATGCCTTTCTGAATCTGGGGCTGAAAGGACTTGAAGGTAGGTCAGAAAGGCAAGGACTTTTCCAGGATTTTAAAATGAAAGGTACTGCTGTAGCACATACCTGAAGATCAAACTCTTATTTCAATCATATAAGGTAATTTTAACTGCAGAAGAGAAGGTTTCTTTTTAAAGCAGGAAAAGGCAGAGAAGGTGATATCCAAAGTGATTTTGGTTTGATTTCTACTGCTAATACATCTCTTTACTGCAACTGCAGACTCTGTAAAGTATTTGATCTGCAACCTCTTCAGCGGTTTCCTGTTAGTGGCTCTTCTCAGACCAAGGTAATTTCCCAAGTATTCATGAAGGTCTGGGTGTTGTGACCTGACTGACACTAAGAAGCTCCATTTTATAGAACAAGTCCATTTTCTCTGCGAGTCAAGTTATCATGAGATAGGGTGAGGTGTATCCCCTGTGTCTCCGAGGCTCAATAAGCCCTGCAGCATCAGTAGATGGTGGGGAATGTGATGAAACCTCGTTGGAGGTTTTGTTTTCCCCAGAAAATCCTTCATAACTGGCTGCTGAGCAGAGCCACCAAGCAGCCCTGACAGTTCTCTGCTGCTTCATGCCCTTATCATCTCTGAGCTGTGTAGGAGTTTGCAAAGGCAGATTAATATTTAATGTACCAGGAGGCTTTGATGTTTCAGCTGTAGTCTGGATACATCTAAAACCTCATAAAA
This sequence comes from Coracopsis vasa, assembly GCA_026283785.1. Lineage (NCBI taxonomy): Eukaryota > Metazoa > Chordata > Aves > Psittaciformes > Psittacidae > Coracopsis > Coracopsis vasa. The sequence continues at coordinate 39,814 of JANHGB010021075.1, read as the reverse complement.
TGCAACCAGAGGAGGTGTTGCTGCCTTTTTATTCACTAATGCAGTCTGGAGCACCCTCCTAATTTCAATTCCCTCTTCTGTCTCCTTTGACTTTGCTGTCGAGAATCCTTATCACCAGCCTGCTGGGTGCTCATGCTGAAACTCTAGGCTTTCAGCTATGTATCTGAAGTGCTTTGCTTGAAAGACTCTTTGTCTGATCTTCTTCTGGATCATGAAGTACCTCTGCTACAAAGAAATAGTGGGATACCGTGCCTAGGATGTCCTGCAGGCTGGTCGCCAGGTGATGTCCTGGGCTGTGGTGTGGGAGCTGCAGGCTAAGGCAGGCACGTCCTCTCTTTGCTCAGCCCACAAAGCATCAGTGTGACTGTCGTCCAGGATGGTCCCACTCCCTGTCCTTCAAAGTTTTCCACTGTTGAGGGTTAAAAATCTAATTTCAGGTGTCAGGAAGAGACTACCAGGCACAAGTTTCTCCTGGCTGGCTGAGGTAACCACACTCACTGCTTTCCCACATAGGGAACCTTGGTCCTTAACTTGGGATTGTGAAGCCTTTTGTTGCCATGGATCCCCTCACTTTGCATTCTACCAGCACTACTTAAGGGCTGAGACTGGCCATAGAAGCCTTTGGAAGGAAGATCTGGAGAAATATCCTTCTCCTCAATCATTCCTCTTGGCTAATTTTTATTGCTCTCTCTTCTGCTTGCTGACTGTTGTGGATCATGGATTTGGCAAAAAGAGGCAGGACCATCCACTGTGGATACTGTGAGCTCTTCTAGGCCACAAAGAACATCAAGATGCAGTGCCTTGTACCCTGGAGTTAGGAATCTGCATGTGGGGAGGTGTGGCCATATTCAAGCTCAATGTATCTGAAGTAATTTGTTTGGTATTCATATGAGGATATTTGGGAGAAGAGTGCTATCACAGAGGTCTGATACTTCAAGACTGTGGTCAAATAGTTTACATAACCTTAGAAAATAGCTGTGAAGTGGTCAGTCGCCTGACCTGGTTTCTAGTAGTTTGGGCTGTCTCTCTGCATAGGCAAAAGAGGCAGTAGCCCAGGACAGAAGAGGACAGCAATGCAGCAAATGTTTTCTTGCTGGTTTTGTCTGTCAATGCTCTAGGAAGCTGGGCTGGTTGCTGCTTCTCCATGGCAGTAGAAGCTTTACATCCAAATTCCCATTACTCTTCCCTTGAGTGGCAACATTCAGTTTTGCCTGAATTCTTGAGAAGCCTTGAGTGATGTTCCTGCAATTGTGACAAAACTTAATGTGGCCTAAATACTTGAGCAGCCAAGGTTTGTACTTCTGTGGCTTCTGTGCTCCTAGCAATACCTGAGCTAGGTATTTTGAAACTGATTCAGACATGTATATATGAGCTGCAGTCATCTTAGTTGTGGTATCATAATTAAAACTGTGGGAACTGAGCACTCTTGAAAAGGGAAAAAATACTGTAAGCATCTGCGTATGAGTGAGTGTTGTCCCTCCGGAACCTGTGCCCTGAGATGTGAGAGGAGACTTTGTAAATGACGTTAGTTCTTAGTAGTCTGACAGGAGTGTTGGTAAGGGTACGAAATGCATCTCTATTAAGATAGTCTGTATTGTCATCTGCTAGACTAAAAGGTAATGAAGTTGAAACAGGGGCCTTGAGTAGTACAGGCAAACCTGATTTTTCCTGCACGTGGATGGCAGTCTGCTGCCTTCTTGCTCCATCCATAAATTTTGGTATCTGCTTCACCAGGACATTCTGACCCTGAAGCTCCTTATTATTCCGTCCCTGCTAAAGGGCAGTTACACCTTCAGGCCATCCCCAAAATAATAGATCCATTTCCTACATCCCCAGCATGGTGAGACACACAGACCCATATACTGGCCCCACACCTGTGCCTAATCCTACTTGGCTTAATTTTGAAGGGAATCAGGGAGTGCAGAGTAATACAGCCCAATTTTCTTGCTCTAGATGTAAAATGCACATCTGTATTGTGGCTATAAAAGATGATATACAGGTTCTTTCTCTTGAAACCCTGATGTGACTTTCAGCTTGTTTGTGTAGTACAGAGACTTGGTGAAAGAAGGACTGGAAAAGCATACTAGAAGCACATAAATAACATTTTTGTCAAAGAATATTTCTACAGGCCCCCTAAATATCACCTTTTGAATGTCTTTTCACACAAACTCAATTTCTGTATTGTTGTTTTCTGAGAGATCTCTTCACAGTGTAATACCAGGCAAGCCATTTCACTTGTAGGCTTAGACAAGGGTATGTTTCAGAGATGAATCTTTTCAGGATTTATTGAAGGCTCTGATGTAACTTCATTGCATGATACAGTGAAATATTATCTACCTTCAACCTTCAATGAGTTACATGAGGGCTATTGTATCAGCCAATTTGCTGGGCACGATTTCAGTGCTCAGGTAGTTGTGAAGTGAAATTTCAGGCCTTTAGGTTGGTCTTATCGTATACTGAATTGCCTCTTTAGAGCAGTATGCACTCTTTCTAAGTGGCAACTTAGTACTAACAACTTTCAGTGCAAGCCCATGTACTGTATTTTCCCCTTTGACCTTTCCAGATCCCTGCCTCTAATGAGAAATCGTGAACACAGAATTGCCTATTATTAGCATTTCTTAGTCTCCTATTTCTTAACTAAATTTCTTCTGAGCTTTATGCTACCCAGTCTAACACCAGAATAAACTGCTGAATGTCTGCTGCATGTTTCATGTATGTCTGTGGAGCATGCAACCTGCTTGGAGGACCTGCACATGTCCTTCTCATGCTGTGTGGGTTATGGCATGCAAAAATACTGAGTGTTTGTAGTAGGATGCTGCATATGTTCAGAAACTGTTGAAAGTCTTTGGAATTCTTATAACTGTTTATTCATTCTTTTGTTTAGGAGTCAGTGACCTGTAAGTGCTCATTATGAAGAGAGATCTGGTTTTCTTGGTGACTCTAATTAGCCTTGCCTTCCTGTCACTGCTAAGGTCTGGATATCCTCAACATATTGCAGAGGAGTCCTGCTCTGTTCAAATTCTTGTTCCAGGCCTCAAAGGTAATGTGGAAGCCTACTCCATCATTCAAATACTAATCCTTTCTTTCTAACAGGCTCATTTGCATCACTGACAGTTTCTAACAGAGACAAAGAAGGTGCCTTTCAGTTGTCCTCTTACTTGCCCATTTGTAGCCTCCTGAAAAATGGAGTTTTAAGGTCAGTTAAAATAAACACAGTTCAGGGAATGCATGCCAAAGTTTCCCAGACTTGCTCCTGATCAGGAGCTTGTTACTCTGACGCACTGCCTGGTTGCTTCCTCTGTGTTTGTACTTGGGAGTGGTACACATACCCAAAGACTTTAAAATCAGGCCCTGCTTTATACCTGGAAAGGTTTTCATTGCTATTTTGCAATATAATGAGAAGTATTTTGTATTTTATAGTCTTATACTTATCTTCCCTTGATTTCTAAATGCTGAAGTGCCTTTAGAAGAAATAGAAAATCAGTTAGGTTTTTGGCATTTGTAAAGTTTCTGTGGACAAAAGCAACTTTTTAACGAAATATGTGCCAAAACTATTGCTCCAATATATTATTATTATGATAAAAAACTGCACAACTAATCTTCAATTTTTTTCTGGTAGTTTCACATTGTAATATCACAAAACTCACCTAGCAATATTGGTGCCACTAATGTTATCTAGTACAAATGTGGGCTTTACCCTGGCCTGAGGGCTGTAGTATGGACTGCAGGTGCTGTCTGAGCTGGTTAATTGATTGGTGAGGGCAAGGCTCATAGAATCATAGAATAGTTAGGGTTGGAAAGGACCTTAAAATCATCTAGTGCAAACCTCCCTGCCATGAGCAGGGATGCCTCACACTAGACCATGTCACCCAAAACTCTGTCCAACCCAGCCTTGAACAGTTCTGTCCTGCAATTGTTCATACAGTTAAATTGTGAGCACAGCCTGGCCGCAGGCTTGGTTGTGGTGTAAACTGCCCTTGTCAGATCTTGCCTTGTTTTAATGTGGTTGTGCTGTGTTGGAAGCAAAAGAATTGGGCTGTTGTGCTTGGCCAGTTAGCTTCAGGAACACAAAAGCTCTCGTTTTGCTTATTATTGATGCAGTTTTGGATGCCTGAACTGAACCAAAATCTGTATTTTTTATTTTACTTCAGTAATCAGCCTTTGATGTCTCAATATTTTCACCTTCAGCAGATGTTCTAGTTAGAAAGAGCAATACAATATCCAAGTCTTCTGAGGTTTGACTAAGCCTTGAGTAAAGTTGTTTCACTTATTTGATATATTTTTGGTGAAATAGGCATAAGATAGTGATGTTGATGTGAATCAGAGAGAAGAACACAATCAAATTAAATATATGTTGTCTAAAATTACAGGGAAGATCAGTGAAAGGGTCAAACTCCACAGCACTGAGGACTGAAGCTTTGAAATGATTTTTCATTTCAAAGAAGTTGACAGGCTTTCACAAGTTTTCTAACTGCTTTAGTTTCCGTAGTTGTGTAATCAGTCAAAATTAACACCTGTGATTACCATTTCAATGTGAGGACCGTTATTATTATTATATGAAGCAGATTTTTCTAAAGCACATAAACCGTGCAGGATCCTGGCCCTTTGTAGAAGGCAATCCTGAGCCAGGAAACAACAGAGAGGCCTGAAAACCTTCATGTGTTAATGATTTCACTTTGCTTCATGAGCTGTAAGCCTCGCAAAAGTGAGAGATTGATGTACAAATTCAGTGAAGCACAAAATGGCCTGATACAGCCCTAGCTAATGTGACCCCCCTAAAAAGCTATCAATGTTCCAGCTACACTGCCACGGGGACTGGCTCTGAAATTAGTAATGAGATGCTGCTGTCCTCTCTGGCACAACTCCATCCCATTTCGGTGGCCAAGGCTTCCTTTAAGCTGAGCATATATGTGGCCGTGCGCCCAAATTTCGGCTCCCACACAATGGAATTTGCTCACTGCAGCTTTTAGATCTGCCCCATCTCCTCCTCTGCTGGACTGCCGGCACCATCTCCTGTGATGGAGGAACAGAGCCCCACACTGCTGCTGGGTACCAGCCTGCTGGGATTTGGAAAAAATAGATACAGGGAAGGAGCAGAAGAAATGAGGCAGACTGTTGGATGTGTGAAAGGGAAGAAACAGGAGGAGAGGGTTAAGCCTAAGAGGTGGTGAGAAAGTGGAGCCCAAATAGGGGGTGGTGAAGGAGAAAAGTACCCAAAAGTGAGGGAGCATAATGTAGAAATTTTAGAACAGGAAGAGGTAAAGGGAAAAGAGAAAAGAAAGGCACAAAGAACGAGACTGAGTGGAGAGACTGGAAACTAAAAAATAAAATACAATTAAAAAAAGAGGAATAAGAAAATGACACAAAGCCAATTAGGACCCCACAGAATAAAAAGGTGAATCTGAAGGGGGATGAGATGAGAATGGAGGTGGAAATGGAAGATGAAGAAAGCCAGTAAAGGCACCAAGAATAGAAAAAGGCACAAATGAGTTTAAGGTCAGCAGCTTAGGTCTTAGGAACTGATTTTTGTATTTTTTTTTTTTTATAACCTAAACAGTGTAAAGGAGTAAGATGAAATGTGGAAGGGAAAAAAACTGTGGCTCTGAGAATCCAGACAGCAGACTGATCCATGTTTTAGAAAGCCGACTTAATAATGGCAAAAGTGTGTTGTGTCTGAAGAAGGGACTGATGATGAAGCCTCACTACATTGCTACTCATATTCTTCCTGAAGCCTGGTTCCTTTTGCTAGGCCCATGAGATTGAAGTTACTATTATTGTGGTGAAAAAAATAGCATGGAACAATCCTTCAAAGCTTGAATTCTCAGTTTGCCACCTTGTTTTGTCTCCCTTCTAGAATCTGAGGCAGGAATTGTCTTTTAATAGTCTCAATGGCATATAGTACATACAAATGTTGATACTACATAAATAAAGTAAACCCAATATTTTTACACCCACACTTCATTTGTCTACTCACACAGGGAATATGAGTAATGGAATAAAGTTATCACTAGCCAAGGAATGCTTAATAGATCAGGTGGTTAATATTTGTCATGCTATTTTCTTTATAGTAGATGGTACAGCTTAAGGTAGGCAGGATGCAAACATAATCAGAAACAAATCCTGTCCCAAAGAATTACCAAAAGGAGGCAAATCAACAGCAGTGGTAAGATATATAATCTGAAGTATGAAAGATCTCTGTCAGAGATAATGGGAGAAGAAGTTTGTAGTAGTGTCAGGGTTGTGCCTGATACCTGTAATTCTGCTGCAGTTCAGTTCTGTATCAGGGCTAGATTTCTTTTGGGGGTATGGGGCATCACAACACTGGAGCGCTGCTGGGCACATCTCGCCCTCTCTCAGCTGCCTGGGCAAGGGCTGCATTGCACTGAGAAGGGAGGTACTCTTTCATGCAGAAGGGCTAGAGCAAAGAGCCGTCCTGGAAGGGACGAAGAGGAGATTAGTGTTAATTGATGATAAATGAAATTGATTGAAATGCCTTGACAGAAATCTGTTCTGTTGCCTGTGACACTTGTACCGACTTTGCTTCCTCAGCTTGCATAGTGCTCATGGTACGTACAGCAAAATTAGGGACTTAAACACAGCAAAGCTGAACTGGGCCACCGATCAGTCCCCCTTGGCCAAGGTCTTACTGCTTGAAATAGCAGATAACAAAAAGTGCGGAATGGTTTGTAGCTGGGCCTGTAATGGGGCTATCTCTTCCCAGGGAAAGTTTCTTAAACACCTACACTAAGGAATGCAGTGTCATCTTATTACAGGAATAAATGCAGGCAAGTGTAATGGCCTGAAGCAAGAGTGATCTATTTTATTGATCCCTAATGCACAGCTTTCACTCTGAAGAACGTGTAAAGCAATAGGCTGTAATAGCCTGCTCTCAGCCTCCAGAGAGCAGGGAAAAGTCATTGTCAGGATTTATCTTTGGGAAGCAAAGAACTCATAACCAGCCCTGAGGGGGGAAAGGCAATCATACAAAGCCTATTGGTTACCTGATAATAAAAAAAAGTGACGTTCCCAAATGTGCCAAATAATAGCCTGTTTCATACTAACAATATTATCCGCTGGGGATTATGTGAAGTTTGTCCTCATTAAGGTCAAAGAATGGCCTACTTTTGATGTCTGAAGGTAGGTCTGCAGTCGGCTGGCAGCCTGAAGAAGGAAAATATAACAGATGGAAGGCCAAGTTCAGCTCACAGCCACCTATGTCTGCAATAAGAAGAGAGAGAGAGCTGGAGGATGCATATTTGAAATATGCCATGTTGTGGCTTGTTTTTACATGCCATTTCTATGGTTCATTTCTGAACCACAGCTGCCAGCAATGCCAGAGAGCAAAGCTTGAGGGGTGTATGATAACCATTGAGTTTCCTGCTATAGTGCTCCCTTCAGCTTCCTGGAGAGCAGCTATTGCTCACTCTCCTCTGTAGGTACACAGCATTGGGCATCAGGTGTGCTCTGCTAGCCCTGGCTTTTAAATCCTGGCATTTTCTTGTCTGTGGAAACCGTAGAACTTGCTTCTTCTTCATATAAATCTTTTTTTTTGTAAAAGTGGCTATGTAAATCATTCTTTAAACTTCTTTTGTTTAAGAGATTGTAATTTTATGTCAGTGGCAAACTACAATAGTAGTACAATAGTAGGGAGTGAAACAAGCTAAGCATCCTCAAATTTCCAATGAAAGGCAGCAAGGAGGCGAACATTTACAGAAAGTGATGTTTAAATATGCTGAATATAGTAATCCACCATGAGCCATGTGCATGTCAGTACAATGCACAGTGGTTCATACCATAGATATTAAAAGGCACAGTATATAACTGAGAATATGGACTGGGAGATACTCTCTCATGCTAAAAAATGGTCCTCTAAATGAAGGATGCCTTCCTGTAGGTCTTTGTAAATGGCATGAACTTTTTTCTTTCTTTTTTTTTTCTTTTTAATTTGATGTTACAGTTAAGCCATTTTCACTTGAGACTTAAGTGTATCTTTAGCAGATAGTTGGGAAGTGTTTGAACCCAGTGTTGACTTGGGTCCTAATTCTGAAGCTTCTGCTTAAGCAAATTGTGATGTTGGGCTTTTTGGAGGTTGACAGTATGAGTAACATCCACAAAACTAGACCCATTGTATGAGACTTCAGTAATGTACTGACTGTGGTTTTGTCAGTGTTTACCCAAGTTTCAGGAGACACTGTTCTCCATGCATCAAGTAAAGCTGTTAAGTCAGAATGCATCTGCTTTTAATTTTTTCCTGTCTCGTTACAGTAGATATTTATGTTCACTGGGGAAAATGACACTTTTGTCACTGCCACCAACACAGAATAGTCCAGGTTTAATATGATTCATATTTTTGTTTCCTTTTGTATCAACAGGGGAGGCTGGAGAAAAGGGGGAGAAAGGTGCTCCAGGTCGTCCAGGCAGAGTTGGACCTCCAGGAGAAAAAGGTAACTTTATTAAAGAAGATGTTTTGAAAGTCTTTCCTGACCAAATGCTGCTTTTTCATGGAAGGCAATGATGATGGGGATCCTCTGTCCCTTTGCTAGGTGACTAAATCATGCTTGGGCATTTTCATATACCATTGTGGTGTTTTCACCCCATTGGCAGCTCAGCCCCATGCAGCCACACGTTCACAACCCCCCCAACCCCAGCCCAGTGGAATGAGGAAGAGAATTGAAAGAGTAGAAGTGAGAGAACTCGTGAGTGGGTTGAGATAAGGACAGCTTAATGAGGAAAGCAAAAGTCTCACATGCAAGCAAAGCAAAACAAGGAATTCATTCACTACTTCCCATTGGCAGGCAGGTGTTCAGTAATCTCCAGGAAAGCAGGGCTCCATAACACGTATCAGTGACTTGGGAAGACAAATGCCATCACTCCAAATGTCTGTGCCCACCTTCCTTCTTCTTCACTCAGTTTTTACTGGGGAGCGTGATGCCATATGCTGTGTGATATCCCTTTGGTCAGTTTGGGTCAGCTGCCCTGGCTGTGTCCCCTCCCAGCTTCTTGTGCACCCCCAGCCTGCTTGCTGGTGGAGTGAGAAACAGAAGAGGCTTTGTTGCTGTATATAAGAACTGCTTGGCAATAACTAAAACATCCCCATATCAGCACTGTTTTGGTCACAAATCAGAAATATAACACCCTGCCGGTTGCTATGAAGAAAATTAGCTCTGTTCTAGCCAAAACGAGTACAATGGTATGCACTTCTTTGTAGACTATTGTTTTCGGTTAAAAAAGATTCACTGTGGAAAAAAGTATTCTTGGTCTTGTAGAAAGGTCTCTGTGAAGAAAGGCATTGTGTCTTCGTCACAAATTTCCTTCTGCAAATGAAAACCTCAGATCAGAGGGAAAAACTCATGAGGCTCGATTTTCTTGTTTCCTTTTGTTTGTAAATGTGAGCACTCACAATTACCTGAATTAAAATGCTTGAGGGAAGGCGGTAAGCTATAACAGGCAGAGATGGCCAGGAGTGGTTCTACATTTTTTGGGTAACAGTTCACTAATATTTATGGAAAGATGACGGTAATGCTGTTTGCATTGTAGTTCAAAAATGGTTTGAGCTCTTGAGAGGAATGTTGCTCAGTAGTAGCCCGTTATACAACTGAGAGAAATGTGGCATTTCTGTCTTGCAGGAAATTCTGTCTCTTTAAATCTGGAGTTTGGGGTTTTTTTGTTTGTTTTTGTGGGGTTTGTTGATTGGTTGGTTGGGTTTTTTTTTTGCTTGCTTGGTTTTTTGATTGTTTGGGTTTTTTCCTGAAGCTAGGAGGAAATTTGACCTTCATAAGTTTTCCAGGAGGTGCACATTCTGAAAAATTCACATTAGGGGTAGTCAAACCCTTGTATTTCAATACTGAAATAAACATTTGACATTCTTGTCATCAGAACGATGGAGTTAGTTTTTACTGAACTGAATATACAAACTTCTTTTCAAAACAATCACAAAGGTAATTTATACTTCCTTATGATGGTACATGATCCATTATGTAGTTCTGGGCAATTACAGAAGTCTGATACATGCAGTTTTTCCTGGGACCAAAATCCATAGCTAGAGCTCTTCCCCTTACAATGCACTGAAAAATTTATAACTCCCATGAGGAGTGTGTGTTCAGTCAGTGTATTTCCCTTATGGAGATGTACTCTTCAAGGATGATTCTTATAACAAGTACTGGAAACTAAAGTTTTAACTCTTGCAAGCTAATGCTGCATTAATGCTTGCATTTTAATGCTTGCAAGGTAAAGCAGAAGTGATATTAAAGTATCACAGAATAATTTAGATCAAAAGGTTATAAACAGCTCATCTAGTCCAATATCTTGTGTAAACAGGGCAGATTCAAATTTAGATCAGGTTGCTCAGGGTCATGTCCAGTAGACTTTTGAAAATCTCCAAGGATGGAGATTCCATATCCTTTTTGATCGGTCTGTTCACCAGTGTCATTGTGAAAGACCTTTTCCTTAAAGCCGACAGAATTTTTTCTTCTTGTAATTTGTGAGCATTGCCTCTTGTCCTTTGTATGTGTCTGAGAAGAGAAGGCTTCATCTTCTCCACAGACAACTTGTAGTAATGCAAGACTGCAATTAGGTTCTCCCTTACCTTTCTCTGCTCCAAAATACCATCAAAATCTCTGTGTAAAGTTTAGACCTGTGATCCAGGTACTTAATACATAGCTTGGTGGATAATGAAAGATGGATAAAACTGTTGCCTCATTTTGGATTTGCCCCTTTCTAAGAACATACATGGATGAACACAGCAGCCCTGTTTCTGTGCCAGTAGCCTGTTAAACTGCAGTTACTGTGTTAACGTATTTGACACCCTGTTTTTCTATTGAAGCCTGGTAATTGTTGTCTTGTTGAGCTAATATTTGTCTCCTTCTGTTTATGGAAACTGCTAAACTTCATTGTATTTTTCTGCTAATTGAGTAAGTGATGGTTTACATGAGGGGGGAAGCTAATTCTTCTGCAACATTTGTAGAGTTTTTTCTTTCTGGTTTTAATTCACATTATCACAATCACAATAATATTTTTTTTTTCTTCCCCTTTCTTTGTTTCATTTCTGAAGCAAGTTTGTCCTAAGAAAATGTACTTAGCGTCTTCGAGCTCCTTAGGTATGCAATAATCAGTGAATAAATAACTTACTTACAAAAGAAAAGGTTTTCTTATGGTATTTACCTGAAATGAACACCTCAAGATTAGAAAGTGCTGTAAATGTTTTTATTATCTCCTTTCCTCATGATCTTTTCCGATTTTGGTAGCTCTGAAACAGATAAACATTAAAACTTTCTGGTGCTTACCTGAAATATGTCTGGCTCTGAGTGTCCTGATGGTTCAGGGTGACATCAGACATCCTGATGTCTTTGGAAACTGATTAAGGTTAAGTTCCACTTACATTCCTCATTGCTTTTAATTAATTGTATAGGTCAATTATGATGCATAGCATGTCAGCAGAATATAAAACTGTGTTGGCCTTCTGCAAAGCATAGAGCACTGGGTCATGTACAGCAGTTGAAATCAGATGAAAGCAGTGTGTACTGCAGTGCAGGTTTTGGGGTGTGAAGTTAATAGATGTAACTTTCCCCACTGCAGTGATTGCTGCACTGCGTGCTCCCATGTTGGGAGTGAACTCAATTATTTGAGTCATGATCCAATCTGTGAGGCCGTAACAACTTCCATGTATACAAATTCCACACAAATACTTTAATAACAATACGATCCTGTGAATATTCCCAGAGTAGCATGGATTCTGCTTATGGCAATCAAAAGAAAGGTGAATAGAGGGTGAATTTACTGTTGGAATGCATAATCAAAGGAGCAGCACATTAAAAATGTGTTCTTCAAGATATTTTAATTTTCTTAGAGCCATAACCATTTGAAAATATATTATTTTAGTATTTTAATTTCAGCCTTCATACACCGTACTTCATTTATACTTCATTATAATGGTATGTGAAGCAGAGTCGCATACTATTCTTAGAGGTGGAACTCAACTGTCTCTACCTTTGCAGTGTTAGCGCAGTGATTCTGGCTTTTGCCAGCTAACACTTTCCCAGGCAATTCTTGGGCATATTTTGTAAAATAACACAATGAGCAGCTTGCAAATGATTATCCTGGCTTGAAGAATAAGACAATTTAATATCATTGAGTGTACCATTCTCAGCCACCTGGTTCATACTGCTAGGGAACCTTCCCAGGCATTTAGTTTACTAGTACAGACATAGCCTCTTAAGTAGGAGAGAAGACTCATTAATTTAACTGGATTGGAGCCAGAGTGCTCAGTCATTTGTATAATCAAATTCTAAAGAGAGGTAATAATATCTTAATTTATATTTTAGTATTACTGATTGCTCGTTAATATGTAATCAATCAATCCTTTATATTTCTGAGTCAACTTTTACGTGAATTTATTGCTCACTAAGGAGTGCTGCAAGCAGAATTCCATATAAAAGTCCTGACATTGACAGTTGTGGATTCACAAAGTGGGTATCTGTTTCAAACCTGTCTTTCAGTTCCACCTGAACTCGGTAGAATTTTGAGACAATCTGTGTTAAACTGAACGAACAAAAAAATGGCAGGTGGGCTTCAGTGTAAATAAATGTATAGCCTAGGGAAGTAAGGGATGCATGATTTAATCCATACTTACACAATACAAAAAAAACAGAGCTGTCACTTAAAAATCAAGAACTGCTCTTAAGTCATTAGCAGCAGTCCCAAAGCTAACAAAACACTGCACATCATCAGAAAAGATACCAAGGACAAAACAGGAAGCTCATTTTTGCAGCTGGTTTGCTCTGTGTTAAAGCCTCACATGCACCATCTCATGCAGTGAGTGTGTTTCTGGCCTCTGTCTCTCAAAAAGGACATGAAAGGCTGGAAGGGGGCACCAGAAATGTGAAGAAGATGGAGGAGCTGTCTCATAAGGAGAAACTGGACAGGTTGAGACTCTTGCATCTGTACAAAATAGTCTGAGAAGGATATGATTGAGGTTACAGAATCACTAGATCCCATCATATCTGAACTAGGAGGCAGTCACTTAAACTGCTGGGGGACTGATTTAGCAACTCTATCTGCAGTGGACTGCAGATAGTGGCTGTAGTTGCATGATCTGCATTTCTTGCACCTTCTACTGCCACTGTGTGAATCAAAGTCTTGGGCTTAGAGGGACCACTGGTCTGATCAAACTGGGTGTTATGTTGTTAATGTAATTCTGTGAAGGTATGTGTTTTGTAAAGGAAGTTATTTGTATTTGTGTGCATCTGACTATACACTCCCCCATTCAGGGATGGATTATGCTATTTCCATTTCTTGTTTTGAATGTGTTTTAAAATTCTTTAAGCTTTTCTGCTGCCTTCAGATTGGATTGTGTTTTCTTACTACCTTTAGTTTCCTTTGCAAATTTTCTGTCCTGTCTGATTTCTAGTCAGTATGGATTGATAAGTTTCCTCTTTTTAATTTTTTTTTCCCCTGTTTGTTATACAAAGCTTGTAGAGTTTCACTTTGTCATTACAAAAAAAAAATGTCATTGTACAAACCTATGTACCTGTCCCACTAGAGTGGGAGTTGCGAGGTATTTATTTATCCACTGCCTACCAAGGGAACTTGGAGAAATAGCTGAGACTAAACCCCTAACTTTCAGGCTGGCTAATGAAATGAATTTGTCTCAACTACGTAAAATGCCACCTAGCATTATACTAGGGGGAAGATTCTGTAATCTTGGTCTATATTTTGCATTCTTCTTCTATGTATCCTTTGCAGATTGCTGTCAAATAGGGCACTAGAGTGAAGAGGCCTGTGGTTTGGTACACTTCTACTTTTATTGGTGGATAGTTGTCTGTGATGTCCGCTATGTCAAATCATGAAGAATTTTGTCATGGTTTAAACCCAGCTGGTAACTCAGAACCATGCAACTGCTCGCTCACTCCCTGCCTCCCCTTCCTCCCCCCACTCCCAGGGATGTGTAATTGCTAAACATTTCTATTATATACCTCCCAAAGTATAGAGGTGGTGACCACACTGGGAACGTAATCCAGATCAGTTTCATGATCAATGAGTCTATTGTATTACAAGTCATTACCATAAAGTACAGTGAAACAAGAACCTTAGCTCAGGTCCCCCAGCTGATAAACACTAAACCAGCAAATACCGGCTATAAGGAAGGTACGACATGCTGAAACTCTTGAGATCAAGAGCAACAACTTTGAGAGCCAATAAATTAGCATTGTGATGAGTGACTATTAATCTGAAACAATGAATGCTTATCACAAATACGATTAGACACATTCTGGTCAGATCTGTTGTTATCTCAACCCTTCGCACCCCTTGTTGGGTGCCACAATATTGCAGAGATTTAACTATCGGCATAAGAAGGTAACATGAAAAATAGTTTTAATATCAAAAAGTCACTACTGTCATTGTGTAATCACTTTTCAGTTTTATCCTAAGGTTTTGCAATTACTTACTAAACACAGTTATTATCATAGAAAATGTTCTTAAAGTTTACTTCCATAAGGACACTTTCCACACTCTCATATGTCTCTCAGTTCAACTAACTTCAACCTGAAGAGCTTTATTATTTCATTTTTGACTCCAAGATCAAGCTCATATTCTGCAATGAGTGTTACTTCTACAATGATAAAATTTCATATAAAGGTAACCAACATGTTAACTCACATTTGAAATATAACCATGCCAATCTAAGTCCATCTGAGCCACTTCAATCTCAGCAGCTTTATCCACTTGCTGGTTGTTCTGTTCCTCAGTGGCCCAACTCTTGGGTACATGCGCATCTGCATGGCATACCTTCACCACCAAGTTCTGCACCCAGGCAGCGATATCTTGCCACAGTGCAGCTGCCCAGATGGGTTTACCTCTGCGTTGCCAAAAGAATTGAGAAAAATGCATTGGCAATATCAATTGTGGCATACCACTTGGCTGCCTTTGACTCCAGAAAAACAGCTGGGCACTGTAGTTGGCAGGATTTGAACCTGCACAGGGAAACCCCAATGGATTTCTAGTCCGCTGCCTTCACCACTTGGCCACAACTACCTGCTGCTAAAGGAATCTATCTGATTTGTTGAAGTTTGAGAAGTAAACTACTGCTCTCTTCACTTTGACACAATTCAGTTCACCTGTGACACGGTGAATTTCTGTTTCTGCTGTATTTGTCTTTTTGACACTTTAAGGACTTTTAAACCTCCTTGTCTGTTCCAATTAATCCTGTCTGGAGAGATTGGCCACACTGTATGGAGATCCCCATTTATAGTGTTGCACCGAGGCAAAGCCTTCACTTTTTCACTGGTTGTGCAGCCCACCATTTATCTCTGGTATTTTATTTATTTTATTTATCTCTGGTACTTATTAAGCCACCAAGAAGATCATTTCCAGTTTCCTTCTTTTCAGTTCCTCCCAAAATCCTTCAAGTCTTCTATAATTGGTTTCAGTGTGTACCACCTTCATCTGAAAGATGACAGATGACTTACTTCATATTCTCCATTCAAACTTTCTGTTAGATTTCCTACTTTTGGTCTATGGAGACTTAATTTCTTTCATTGTCCTCATTTCTTTCCAGCTCTCACTTCCTGATTTCATTAAGACTCTTTAGACTGCAGTTTTGGCAATCATAGGGCCACTAGAAAGGACTTTACAAAAGGCATTCAAAGTTTTGAAACCCTCAAGGCAGATGGGTCTCTCTTGAAACCTTGTGATTTATTCTGCAGAAGAAGCAGAATAAGCAGGCCCCTGGAGTAGAAGCAGGGGTTAGTCACTGTAAGAGAAAACCAAATCCAAACAGTTCTTTTAATGAGCACAGGAGGCTTAATGTATGTCTTCATTGTTTGAGATAACACACTTTTACTTCTGAGCAGATCATGTAGCTTTTACTGGCTGTTACTGAGAAGTAGTTAATTTTCTGGACAGTATTTATGAGAAAGAAAGTGAAGTCATTTTATATATTGTATTTTATTTATGCGTTAGATTTATTTAATTCCTTTCTAGTGTTTATTTAATTTCAGGTGTGGCAGCCTGAAGAGAGAAAGCATTAAAACATTTGACAGTCTTTTACGGTAATCTCAATTCTTAAATATCCAAAGCAGGAAAGGTCACTTTTAAAGCAACTCAATAAACTCATTACAAGCTGATACTTTAGAGATTTTTGAGGAAATACTTTCTCAATATACTGTCTGTATTGGATAAATATCCAGAGGTAGTATCAGTACCTTTATAACCCACACAGCCTGATGGAATGCATCTTTAGGGCAAGCCATGAATCTGTTCTGAATGTGAAGCTATATTCAGAAAGTAGATCTTCAATTGGCAGAGTGGATTACTTCCATTCTTCCAGTAGGAATATATAGCAAAAGAGAAAAATATTTGTGTTTTCTGGTAAAATTTCCTAATTGAGTCCATGTCCAGCAGTGACTGAATTTGATCCTTGCTGGAAAAAAAAGAATATCATTGATTGTAGGATTTGCCAGTAATTAATTAGACCAAGAAGTCATACACCTTCATCTTCTCTCACTTCAGAGGAAATGATTTCTTTCTGACTCATACAGTCAAGTGACAGTTGCTTGAGATTTGATGGAGTAATACAGAGGACATCTCTTAGCTCAGTGGTGATCAGTTTATATTCTGAAACTTGTTACTGATTAATTGGTGATAAAATTATCCAGCTTTGAAAAATAGATAGAGGAAATATGTGACTGGCCAGTTGCAGTAACAGAGGGCAACAGATCTTGAGTTGTCATAAATCTATAACTGAGGCTGAGCTGTGACAAACTACACAAGTTCAGTTGCTGTATCCCTGTGGTAGATTGTCTTCCTAACTTGTCTCTCCTTGCTCCTGTGTAGCTCAACAGTGTATAATAGATGTTGCTTTGAGCAAAGAAACAATCTTTTCAACAGTCCTTGAAAAAAACTGCTTCAGTATTTCCTTTGGTCTTGGGTTTCTGCAGGATGGGAACCTCGTAAGGTATTTGGCTTCTTTTCCCTGTAGTTTGTTCATCCCTGGTCTCCATTAATATTGTGTGGTACAGTGGGAAATCTATCTCATATGAATGATGTAGCTGTACAGCTGTGCTGCCTCCAGATTACATTTCTCCTTGAAATCATGATACAGAGAGGCCTAAATCTGGTGGTGGAGCATTGATTTGTTCAGGTGTTGCATCCAGGAAAGGTTATCGTCATGTACACTGAAATCATAGAACCAACCAGGCTGGAAAAGACCTTCCTGATGCTGCTCAGGCCATAGGAACTGCACCATCAGGCAAACTGTGCCACATTCACTACACAATGAGTGTAACAAAACGACAGGTCTCGTTTCATAGGTCTCAAAGTCTACCTAAAATGATTCAGGGAATTCTCTTTAAACGAGTGCCAGAACCAAAGTGTCATTTCAAAATAATAATCTGGCAAGCTTAGACTATTTAGAGTTTATTGAATAGAAATGGATTCGTTTAAGCCAAAACCTTCAGTTATGTGTAAACCTGCTGTGTTTACTCTATTAGGTGAGTAGTGCTTATTAATTTCAACTGCTGATCTCCTGAACTTGTACATGAGCTCTGTAGACGTGATTGAATAAGTCTTTGCTATTAGAGGCTAAAGTTCTTTTCTCAGATTCACACCATCAAGATACTTATTTTTTATAATGTTTGAGAAATGCCATCTAGAGAAACTGTATGACCTAACAGGGATGTTTTATCTGTTTCATTCTTTGAGCTTTGGAGGAGCTCAGATCAATGGCATCAGTACTTGAATTGTGGCGTGCATTTTATTAGTAGCAGTGCTTCAGCTTGGCTTGTGAAGACAGTGATGGCAAAGAGACTGCCTGTTCCAGTGCAAATTCTGTTTCCCCTGAAGCCATTCTAATATTCCCTTTACATCACACAGGAAAGTATAACTAATAGAAAAGACGCCAAAGTTAGATAAAGTAGGTGAACCAAGCTGTCTTGCATCAGATTTCTGGGTATGCCTCATGGACACAGATAGGTGACAGTGGCTGGTTCATGCAGATTTGCTGACAATTTCAGTTGACCTTAAGAGGTGGATAGTTCCCTTTTATTTGCAAGAACACAGCTGAGGAAAATTACTTTTTTAGCAGCTCCTTTGCTACAGTTGCACTTCGAAGTATTCTGTAGAACTGTCTTTAACATTCAGCATTGCTGGGTTCAGTCAGATTTTGTATGAACATGTGCATGTGTCTGTGTGTATGTATATATATAGTTCCATTAATTTTCATTTTTCATTAATGTCATCTTCAAATGTAAGAGCAAAGAATTGAGGCTGTGACTGCTTCCACAGTGTTTATATTGTATAAATAAGCCATTTAGCCCAAATTCAGCTGTCAGTTACAGTGGAGCTACTGTGTCAGATTAAACTGTCACTTATGTTTGGATCCTTTAGGTCTTCTCAACTCCATAATAGTTTTAATCCACTGATCAGTGTCTGAATACAACCCGCCTTGTTTTCAATGTGACTCTAGCATGATCAGCTGAGAGTTTGCAAAAGCTTTCTCAGTGGATCTGAGCCAAGATCTGTTTTCATTTATACCTATATGCCTTGTTAATGTCAATTGCTTTGCAAAGATCAAATCACTGTCTAGGTTATTATACATAAGTTCTTCACAAGAAGTGAGCTGGACCTCTGGAGTTCAATGAATATTTGGGATATAGCTTGCTTTCAGTTATTGTAAAAGCTCATATGCATTTACTTACCGTAAAAGCTCATATAGCTCAAAAGCATGCTGAAATCTGAGTGAATCGGTCTGCATTCCTACCCTGTGTTTGTCATTTTTCTGTTATGTATAGGAGAAATGGGGGACAAAGGACAGAAAGGCAGCATGGGACGGCATGGAAAAATTGGTCCTATTGGTTCAAAAGGTATGCTCAGTTCAATTTTGTTTTCTCCATTTGTGTTTCAGATGAATAATCTGTAGTCATTTATGTTTGAGAAAATCTTAGGGCTTGAGCAATGGTTAATGAGTCTCAGAGTCTGTCAACCAGCGAGTTTCTCTGTGTAGTCAGCCACATGACTGATATCTCTCAGCCAGTTACCTTTCCCTCTGACAGCAGTATATTTAGCCTTATAGCAGGGTAAGAATCCTGTTTTAAGGTTAAATAAAGAACTTTGTGCACTATCATGCAAGTGTGGACAGTTAAGAGCAGCACATGGGAAGATGCACTGTGTTTTGGCAGACTTTCAAGCGCTAATTCTAAATTATAGTCTTGCCTACCCCATAGGCTTCCCATGTGACTTTGATTAAGTCATTTGGACCAATGTTTACTTAAACATCTAGATTATGAATTTAGATTTAGGCACCGATGTAACATATTCAGCCCTTTTCTGTCTACAGCATCTGAACTGACTGGTCTGTGAAGTTCATGAATGTCAAAAAATGGATATTGGTACATATTCTATGTGTTCAAGTTTTATAGCTTTGGCTGGACAGGAAAATCTGTGTTTTTGTTTGGGCATATTTCTGCTTTTCATATTTGAATGCTACTAGGCAAAAAATAAACCAGTGCTAATGAACTGTTGACCAAAAAAGATGCCTTAAATTTATATTCTTTTTCATGTCTTTAGGTGAAAAAGGAGACATAGGTGACATAGGACCACCAGGTCCTAATGGTGACCCAGGTAAGCCATGTAACACCTTGTGTATGTGAAGGATTTTACAAGATGCATGCATCATCACCAAAACCGCATGCCTGTTTGCATATTGGGGGAGAAAATGAATAGTTTTTGGATAGGCACTGTAATATTTCAGTGTAATATTTTCGCATTACTTAAAATTACTGAAACTGCAGTCATTGCTGGACATGTAGTGTATTTGTCAAAACAATGTCTTATAGCTCCTCAGAGCTGTGATCAATACAGAACACTAGTGGGAACTGAAGTGCAACTGTCCGTATCATTCATCACCAGTGCAAAGGGGCATCTCTGCATTTCCCACTCTGGCTTCCAGCCAGCACAAATGAGCAAGTGGGAAGCTCCTGCCCCTCCACAGATTATTGTTATAGGAGCATGAGACTGGCAGGAATACAGATCTTACAGAGAAAAAAGTGAAAGCCTGGCATAAGAAGTGTAAGCCTTACAAAAGTGGCAGATTCAGGTTTTACCCAATTCCTCCCTTCCTGGCAGGGACACTAGAGGTGCACCAAGTACTTTTCTCATGAGAATATAATTTGTTACTCTAATTCTTGAGCCAGACCACCATATACCTAGTCATTAAGCATAGGTTTGCAGTGTAAGTACACTGTGCTTAGACTGACTTAGATACCTAAGCTGAGTATTTGGGTAGTCAAATGCAGATTTGAATAAATACCCAGAGAACTGGATTGATCCTTATTTTGAGATTTGAGTTCATAGCTGTAACGATTATCCTTTTAGCATTCTCATTCAGATTATCTTTGTCAAACCAATGTAAATTTGGGTTAATAGATGGTTTTCCATTGTCTCATTTTATTGGAAAAAATACTTTAGTTCTGTACTTTTGAAAGTACAGAAGTTACGTTTTTCAGTTAATTATGTGCATTACATAGTTGGAACATTAGCATTTTGGATCTGCTCTGTTATGTTCCTCATGAAAAGAAAGGCGAACAATGCACTGTGCAGTTTTTTGCTGTGGAAAAAGTGCTCTTTGGAGAAGACTGATGAGAATAATTTTACTTAAAATGGGACATTTTGATAAATGTTTCTTGATAAAATCAATCTGTGTTTTGGGTTTTTTTGATTTTTTTTGGATGGGGGGTTTTTGGTTTTTTTTGCTTGGTTGGTTTGGTTTTGGTTTGGTCATTGTTTTAGTGTTTTTTTAGGGAATATTCATCTGGTTTTAGGTTAGCTGTAATCATGCGGGGCGGAAGCTTTATGGGAAATGAACTGAGCTGTTCTGGATAGGCCTAGACACCCCTGAGAACCATACAATGATGCAGGGCAGTGAAGGCTCTACATTTCTGCCTGTTAGTTGCCAGACAGCTCTTTCCAGAGCTGCTAGGCTGGCCCTTTTTCTATAATTGTTTAGATAATTATTGAGATTAGATAGCTTTTTAATTTTGGTGTATCTGTGTCACTTCACAGGCATCCCCTGTGAGTGCAGCCAGCTAAGGAAGGCTATTGGTGAGATGGATATCCAAGTGGCCCAGCTGACAACGGAACTAAAATTCATAAAAAATGGTAGGTTAATTTGATATGAACATTTTCCTTTCTCGTTGCCTCGTTTTACTGGTGTGATTGCTCGTAGAGAGCATCACCGTTCCGCACCTGATCTGTGAAGCTATTTTGGGGTGTGCAGTAACTTGGTTTATAGAAATGCGAGTGCTCACTTTTCAGCACTGCCCTCCCCCGCAGCTGTTGCTGGTGTGCGTGAGACAGATAATAAGATATATCTGCTGGTGAAGGAAGAGAAAAGATACAAGGAAGCCCAGCTCTACTGCCACGGAAGAGGAGGGACGCTGAGCATGCCCAAGGATGAGACTGCCAACAATCTGATCGCCTCGTACATCAACCAAGCTGGGCTCACCAGAGTTTTCATTGGAATTAATGACCTAGAGAAAGAGGGAAATTTTGTCTATTCTGACCGATCACCCATGCAGACCTTCAACAAATGGCGCAGTGGGGAGCCCAACAATGCCTATGACGAGGAGGACTGTGTGGAGATGGTGGCGTCTGGAGGGTGGAATGATGTTGCGTGTCATATTACCATGTATTTTGTGTGTGAATTTGACAAGGAAAATGTGTAAGCTTGTCTGCTCTTTCTTTATTTTAAGAAAAGATTTTAAGCCGATTGTACAAGTTACCCCATGTTTATAAAGTACAAATGATATTTTGCAAGTATCATCAACGTTGTACAGCTGTAAATACAATTTAGGTATTTCAAATATCAGTATTTACCCTTCAGAAGGGAAGAGCAGTGATGAGACATAGCTTGTTTTTTCTGTAGGAAAATATATGTATTTAGATAAAAATGTGGTTTGGGGCCAAATTCTGCCCTCACAACAGTTAACAAATATGATTGTGTGACTGTAAGGGAAGGTGGAATTTGGCCTCTATTTGTTAGAATGATTATTTCTGAAGAAGTAGATTCCTGATATTCTTTTATCTTAGCAAAATTTGTAGTTATAAATGTTAATTGCTTGTAGTGCTACAGGGATATTTCCGTAACAAGACAACTATTTTGTATACTCCATTTAATAAGTACAAATATTACTGTAAGGTTTTGGATGTGAAGGTGTTACAACTCTCTTCTTTTTAAAACAGCCAAAGCAACCAACAAATCAGGAGTCCTACCAGTTTTGTAACATGACTTTATTAAACTGTTCACAGTTGTATGGGAGACACTTAAGTAAACTGTGTTTCAGTGCTGAGAGAGGACGGAGTTCTTATAATTTAGTATTGAAAGAGGGATCCAGCCAGATGGCTGTTTTGGGGTTGGCTAAAGGTAAATGTGAGATTTTGGTTTTCTGCATTCTGTAACTGAGAATGATTCAGTGCATGAACTATTTAGGTCCCAAATAATTTCTTAAAATACACGCATTTCACATTTGCATAAGGTGATCTTGGTGCATCTTGTTACAAACCAAACAAAATGCCACCCTCCACAATTTAATGCAGACTTCATAAATAGATAACGAATTGTCAGATTGTAAGGTTGACCCCCTGAAAAGCAGCAGAAGTTTCCAAAACTTTCCTCATTTTGTATATAACAGTAATAAGTAACTTTGCACAAATGATTTATGTACCACATTTACAATTGCATGTGATGGAAAAATGTGATGTATATTAAAATAAAACCCAGCAACATAATTTCATAAAGGAAATTATGAATTACTTTGGATCTTCCTAGGAGCCAGTTGCATGACATCTTATCTTCCTGTCAGGCATAGAAAGATGACTGCAGAATCTCTGACTGTGTTTCCTCAGCAGTACCTTGAAGAGTGTTTTAAGTTGATTTTTAAGGAGGAACGATCCTTTGTATAACATAGTAATCAAAATACATATCTAATCATTATCAGAGATTAGTCTACAACATATCCACAGAGGATGTGGCATGTGGTTCCAGAGATTTCCCTGTAGTGAGGCAAGACCAACTCATATCAACTACAATGCTGTGGTATATAAACAATCAATGACCATACAATTCTGTTCATATCCACAGAGTCTGAAAATATTTGATGCAATGCTATTATTTTATACCTAAGAAAACAAACCATTTTGCTCTGTGAATTTGAATCCATTATATATATAATTTTTTATATATAATGGATATTATTAATATTATTTTTGAAGATCGGTACCAAATTCCTATATTATTTGAATATCAGCCTGCCTCCAGAGCAATCATTCTAAGAAATGAACATTCCTTTGATTGCTTTGCTTTCTTTCTAATAAAAGTAGGTATCATTCCTGTATGTTAGGCATTCTTCCAACTGTATATTGAAATCTATTAAATAATGTGAATATGGTTCTACAGTAATATTCAAAGACTCTTTACAAATTTTGCAGGGAGCTAAGAATTTCATGGTATGGGTTGTTTGTTTAGAATAGTGCCTTTTGAACATCATGATTGTTTCCTGCCTGCTGTAGAAATCCTCAGAAGCCGTTTAAATCTCCCAACATACTTTTGTTGAATCATTGTAGCTATATTAAAACAGACCAAACCTGAATTACAGATACCTGGAGCTCCCTCATTATGTAGGTGCTGAAGTTGCTAACTTTATTGTTCACCCAGGTTTTGAAAGTCTCTATTGTAATGTTTGATTTCCTCAGAAACATGAAAAGAGGCCTTTTGAGGAGGTGGGAAGTTTTTTCAGATGCCAAATACTCCTATTTTAGCTGGAAGTCATACCATGTTTATAAAGATTGATTTGACATGCAGAGCATTTAAGCAGTCTCAATTCCTATTAAAATTTAAGATGAAAAATAAAGGCAATGGAGAAAACATTTATTTCCCCCAGTTTTTGTGTTCTTTGGGATATATTTTTGCAGCTCTTGATATACAAGACAGAAAGGAAATTGTATTGTCACACTTGCAACAGACCCTATTTCACCATTTGGGCAACTAGAACAAGGCTAGTGTGTAAGATCTTTAGCTCTCTCTCCTGCAAGGAGCAAAGACTGCACATCTTACATTTACCCATGCAAGGAACTGGATAAGAAATGGGATTGGACGGATTGAGGGATTGGAAATGAATGAGCCCTTCATTTAGTTCATCCTCCAGTTTCTGATCCCCATAAGTGGACGCTTGCTGGGGGCAGAAATCAATGTTGCATGTAGCGCTCAGCCTGGGCAGAGCCTGCTGACATGCATGGTAAGATTTCCATTGCTCTCAGAGGAATTGTTTAAAGGGAAAAAAATTCAGATAATACTTTAGCTTTACTTGGTTTATTTTCCATGTGTATTAAAACCTGCATTGTAATGTCATTAAGCATGTCATGTGGCTTTATGGAAACCTTTGGAACTCTTCTGTCTGGCAAGCATACACTGAGGTTTCCCAGGCTGTTCTCACATGCCTTAATTTTGATGGATGATTTTTCCTCATAAATATTTCCCTATAGCCCTTACTTATTTTATTCATAATTAAGAGGCATGTTAGTGCATTTTAAGAAGCCAACAAAAACATTATTATTTTTTATAATATAGTCACCCTTTCATGCTCTTGAATAACTTCTTCACATAAAATGCATATTTCATTCAACTGTGTTCCTCATTTTAGCTTCTAGGACTATGTTGTTGTGTTACTGATGTCAGGGCCAGATGTGCATCCCCATTCTAGGAGATGACTTGGCAGAGGTGAAGTATTTAGCTGGCTCCAAGGGGAGCTCCACTGCTGGGAAGAGCCTTGCGTCCCTGTGGATTTCCTGACAGAGTACTGGACAAAGTCTGACTCTGATAATGACCTGGATTGGCCACTCTGCATCCTGGATCCTTGGTTGAAGGTGCTGCTTCCACCTGCCTTGTTATCCTGCTCTGCTCCTGGTTTACCATCCTTCATGGACCTACTATTCTCACTGTGCCCTGACAGCTGACATGGTTATCCCTGAAAATACAGTTTTGTGACAGGTTGCAAGTTAGCAGCAGAACTTCTTCCTGGCTGTGAGTGTTAAAGTATCTTATGTCAAAGAGAAAAGCTGAAGAAAAGTAGTATTTACACGTGGGATGTAGAGCATTCTTATTCATATAAGTAAAATTGAGTGCTTTGTTTTTCATAAGCTCAGGAAATGGCAGTTCAAATATGCATTACAAAATAGGAGCTGGTTGGACTTTTTTTTGTTACAGTTTTTGATGAAAAATGAAGTAAGATGAAATTAAAACAATTTTGATTGTAAAATATAATGAAGGTCCAGAATGGACAAGGACACTCTGAAGTAGATACTTTTCAAGATGTTTCCTTTTGGAATTTTTCAGAATTTCATTTCTGAGTTCTGAAGCTTCATTTTGACCCATAACGGGATTTCATTTTCATATTATTGCTAATGTGCTTTACACTGTGTCAGTAACAGTGTTCAGTATAATACTTGAAATATTTTAATTTAAGGCTTAATTTCCAGTAGGAACAAGTTATCTTTTGAAGAGTTCTGTGGAATTTGGCATCTGAATGGTTTCTCCTTCTGGGACTACTGTGATGCTGTAAACACTCTGCATACAAACCAATCGATAGTTAAACCAACATTAAGTAAAAGATATTCTTACTGATTATGAAAGTGAGTCCTTTAAGTATTATGCCATATACCTAGCAGTTTATGCACTGTTACAAATGTCCAATCATTAAATAAGATAAAACATTTTTAAATATGAAAATCGTACAAATATACTTTCATCCTGAATTAAAATGAAAGATATCAAAGTAACCAATTACCATTAAAGTGGAAATTCAGGATTTTGTCTGGGTCTATATCCAGATTTAGTTTTTATGGGAAACTCCATGACTTGTGATGCTGGTGGCTGAATCAAATCCTAGAGTACAAAATTAGCTTCTAATGCAAACACTGATTATGTATGACTCTACCCCTTGTACTTTCTGGACTGTCCTCCTTAGCCTTTCTTTTCAAGCATTCTGCTCACTTACCCCTTTGTATAAATGTGTGCATGAGTTTGTCCCAAGGGTCAATTCCTTTTCACTGAGCATTCTGGTTTTCAATTTTTGGCTTGCCCTATGGTGCCAACAGGTACATGATGCTCAACCTGTCTGCCACAGATCACAGACCAAGAGATTTATGATTCTATGTGGTTTTTTGTCCACCAGGGGCAGCTGGAAATGCTCCATGAAATCAAAGTGTCCATGAAGCCTCCTATGATGTGAGGGGTATTGTGCAGGACTGGTATCAACCACTCAGCCATTCCCTGGGGTGCATTTTCATGGTTGGGGAGAGGCATTCCAGCCTGCAAAGAGAAGAACCGACCTTGTTATTGTGGTTAAAAAAACCCCAGAGACTTAAGACTTACTTAGGGTAAAAACTGCAGTGGAGGGTTTTGACTATTTACTTTACAGAGTAGCTGAGAGGAAGAACAGTTTATTTTTAATTTTACTGTGTTAGGAGAGTACAAACTATATGAATTGGGAGAGAAGGGGTTTGTGGAGAGGGTGATAGCTGTGTGCTCCAGGTGTTTTTCTGGATGCATGTCTCATCCCAGTCAGGAGCTTTTCAATTGGATGAGGAGGGGAGTCCTCTCCAGAGGGAGAGCATGAAATGGAAAAGGTGGGAGAAGCAGTGAGTGGATGTGCAGAACCAGCAGTGAGCTGGATGCCCATGAGGCAGAATGTAAATGTTACCTCCAGCCATTCTCCTGCTTCCTGCTAGGGAAATGTAATTATCTTGCCCTTTCTGTCAATATGTCTCACTACAGCTCTGGATGGGTAGCTACAAAAATAGAGGGAGGTGACCAATTTAGCGTAATGTCTTTGTATAAATAAAGCCCAATTTGAGTCTATGGCCAAATAATAGCATCCACTACTATTTGGGTATATTAATGTATGAAATCACTGGGGATATAATTAAGCACTGCTATTCAAAGGCTAGGTATGTAGTATTGATGAGTTTCTGTATATTCCTTACATGTAAAAGTGTGAAAACTGCCAAGAATTCAGCAGCAGAAGGGCTGGTGTGCAGCTGAACCATACATGTGTCACCATACTATCATCTAGTGGCAGTAAGAGGCAAAATGAAAGAGCTGAGCAGTAGTTTGCCTTTGCTTGCATCGGAGTTACCATGTTATTGAGTGCAACCGCTGATATGGTATTGAACAAATGATTTCTCAGCTCTGAAGTCAGCTTTTTTCTCTCATTTGTGAAAAAATTATTTTGATTTATAACAAAGAAACATGCACTGATTTTAAGTCCAATGCCCAGATGGGAGTTTTGTCTAAGAAGTGAGAAGTGTGCCCAAATGAGTTCAATTATCATGCCTTGGAGTTAAGAAAAAGAAAACAAGTCAAGCTGTGCTCTGCAGGCCAGCATCTGAATTGCAGGTGCAGATCTTCACCTGGCATCAATTAGCTTCAGTGAAGCCAAATTGATTCATACCTGCTGAGGATTTGGCATAGTATCGTCATAAATTCTAGATATATTCTTACTTCAGAAAGAAAGAGAGAGAAGTATTTTGATGTTCATCATTCCTTCTGACCACTGTTATTCAAAGTCTGATCCAGTGTAACGGATACATCTCTCATGCAAATTTCTGGGCTATAATCAGCTATGACACAAATGTTGAACATAAAATAGCTGACGTAGATGTATAGGGTGCAACTTTACCCTTGTGCACAAAGGGTATGATGAGGAACACAAGGAAGTAGTAAAACCATTCAACATAAAGAATAAGTCCTCTATCATTTTATATTCTTCTATGAAAATTAAACCTTTGCTTTTTGCCTTACTCGACATTGATGCATAGGAGTAGATGGGTGACATCTAGTGAAGAAAAGATTTGTTGCATATCTAGAGAGCCATAAATCCAACTCTGTTCCTGCTTCATTCTTTAGTATGATCAGAATAACAAGGATAGACAAACATTCTGCAAGAGGGAACTCGAACAATATGTACAGTTCACTGTTGTTGTTGCACACACTGAAATAAAAGAAAGTATAAAAATGCAAAATCCTCATTACAAAGTGCCATACACATACATGTATCAGCTTGCTCTATTTAATCCCATTCTCTGCTTCTTCCCCAACATCACTTCCCTCCTGCTCTAGATAAAAAAAATCTAATACAGTAACTTGTGACTTATTTAGGTAAAGTTCAGTATCTCTCCTAAATACGCCCAGCTGGATTAGCAGAAAGGTTTATAGTTGACCTTGATGTAGGAAATTCCTTTTTCGTGCTGATTTTTGGCTATATCTTACCATTCAGAAGCTTTTGAAAGTGGAAGATAAATTCTGGATCCCTTAACCTTGCACTGCAAGAGCATAAATGCATTACAGCTGATGTGTTGACACCATACCTAACACTTAGTGATAACACCTTTATTTAAAAAGTACTCTTTGAAACTACTGTTCTGGTCTCCACAGAGTCCTCAGTTTTCTTCTTAAAGCTTGTTTTCTTTTTGCATCTTGTCAGACCCAAAGTGAAGTTAATTATATACTTTTATTATATATTCCATACTGTTTAATCTTGGAAATTGATTTACTGGTGCAGTTGTTTCGAATCATAAGCAATTTAAAATGGATTCTTTGAAAATGTAATTTATACTACTAACTAAGACAACTCTCCTTTAGGTCTAGGCTATTTTTGCTTCAGAGTAAATAGAAGATCAAAAAATATAACCCATGAGACAAATCTGCTTCATGATTTTAAATGAAACTGAAATGGGCTGGTTGCTAACAGATGAGAAGTCAGTGTCCCTTAATCTTATAGTCCAGATAAAGGAGGGCCTGGGCTTGCTGACACCAGGCTGTACTGTGGCATGTCTGCTGTTAGCTGACAACAGGGATACCTGCCCTGGTGCTTTGTGGGCCTTACATTTGGCCACTTTTACACAGACCCAATTTTCTGTTTCTGATGCTGCTTGCAGATCATTATTTAGCAATTCCTGCCTCAGGTGTTGGCTGCTCCTTCTATCATTAATTTTAGCCGGGTTTTTGAAGAACAAGACTAATGTGCTTGCATGCGGTATTTCTTCTAATAACTTGTGAGCCTTTTAGCCGTTTTCAACCAGGTGTGACAGAAGGTCTCGGGGATCTGAAGTTTTTTAACATTTTGTGTAAAGATGTAAGTGGGTAATGAGCAATGATTTCCCTCAGTCCCTCCTCAGGAAATGGCTGCAGCGTGAACTCATCTGTTGCTAGACACCAAAGAGTCATCTTGGAGACAGACTACACAAACTCCTAACCACAGGAAAAGATTTGATTAGAAATTGTCCTTTTTAGGCACTGAAGACTTGAGATAATAGTGGCGGAAACTGTAGGAAACCAGCCTTTCTCAGTCTGATTGCCCACAGAACCACTCATCTGTTCTATGATGTCCAGTTGATGGTATGCTGGCTGCAGTGAAAAGATCATTACCATTAGATCATCTCTTATCCTAGAAGAGAACATTTTACATACTACATGTCTCTTTGAACCAACTTCACTGTGATTTGAGTAAAAATGATATTTGATCTTTTTCTTTTTTTTTTTTTTTCACTTAATCCCGTGTTTTTTCCACCCTTGTTGAGATCACAAACCAGAGATGAAGAACAGAGTTTTTAAAACCACTCAGCATTGTCCTGGCTCTCCTGGGAGCAAGAATTGAGATCGACAAAAACAGGCAATACAGAGTCCTGGGCATTCCACCTTTTCTGTTGGATGCTTGCTGCATGGTTTATATTTACATTTATACAATATTTTATGCCTTTTCCCACTGGTTGGATTTTGCTTCCTTTACTCTTTCTCTTGTTTAGACAAAAGCATTGCCTTTGCTGTTTAAACAACTAATGTGTATGTGTGATTGGAGGCTGCATATAAGAGCTTTCACAGAAATCCATATTCAATAGTGAGCAGACAGGGAAAAATAACTTGCCATAAGATTACAGAGAGGAATGTTTAAACCTGTGCTGAAATTTTTAAAGATCTTAAGGAGTATGATAATGATTATGCAGACTAGGTTTATTGCTAGGTATGTAATGAAAATTAAAAGAAATCAAAGGCAAACACACAGTGGAAATCAATATTAACTAAAGCATTATGTATGAACTTAGCCTAGAAAAGGAAAAAGTAATAGTTCATGTAAAAAGGGTCAAAGGAAAGTAATCATGGGGCAGAATTAACTGGTCAGTTCCTTACTTTTGTGGTTTTTTTTTTGTTTTGTTTTTTTGAGCCTGTTTTACCTTTAATTGCCATGAACAGATTTTTGAAAAGGGTTTCTTCAAATTAGGTACTGTTTTTGAGTTTATTCTTGCAGGTTCTTTAGCATGTTCTCAATCCTTCTCTTTGTTGCCAGTCTCCTAATAGAGGACGGTTCACCTGTTGTGAGTGGCAGTGTGTAGGGTTTACTGTACTGGGAACACAGCTAGCATAGACAGCCAAGCCTCATTAGATGCTTTCTCTAGCTGAAGTCAAATTCTGGCATGCCTTGAACAGATGACAGTGGATAAATTTGCTGAATGTCTTGGATGCTTGGGGTGCCTCAGAGGGCACTAGGTGCCTCTGTGTGAAGCAGCTGAATTAAGCCCATCATGACGATCAGTTTAGCCTCCTGCTAATTACCACCAACAGCTTTGACAGGATTTTTCTGCTGGCTGAGAGAGTTTACACTGCATGCACATAGGCCAGCACCTAAATGGAGACTTTTGAATGCAGGCGTCCAGATCCCTTTGCTCCCCTGACTGCTCCTCGTTTGCCAGAACTCTTGCCTCAGATTTGTTGGATGGGAGCTGTCTCCATTAGTTTTAAGCATCAGCACTGTAGATATCTGCATCTGAGCTATCACACTGCCTCTCTTTACAGTCTGTGGGGAGAAATAAGTGCATTCCGGGTATGAATCATCTGTCCTATTTTAGATGTCTAAATTGGGATGGGAATGTTCCTTGTTCTGACTCCTTATTTCTTTCCATTGCCCTAAGGTGAGACCAAGGTGACAAGCTAAGTGCAGATATTTCTGTCTGATTAGATAAATCCCACCCATCAAATCTTAGGATCTTCCACCCCCAATCAAATCTCAGGAGCTTCACCCTCAATTCCCCATTATATAGAGCTGCCACTCAGATGTTTCCTTTGCTGACTACCCGTGCTTGTCATGTGAAGCTATGAAGAGAAGCTATATGAGATTGTGAAGGAGGTATGATCTCCACTGGAAGAGCATGACCTGCCACGGGTGACTTTTTGTCACATGGTGGATCCAGATGCCCCTTCTATCACGCAGCTCAGCGTGGTACTGACTCATGAGTCACACTCAGGAAAAAAGTCAATGCTTTGCCTGCAGAAAATAACTCTCTTTTCTCCCCTTCTCAAACTGGCAGTTGTGATCACTATGTTAGAGGCAAGATGAATTTCTTCTTACCTCTCTTTCTTGCATGAGAGAAAATAATGGTTGCCTGGCATTTTTTCTTCCTTTCCTGCCACCTGTGATGTGTGCATTTCCTACTCTGTGCTGCAAAGCAATAAATAGCACCTCCACGAGAGACAACGTGCAGCAGAAAGCAGAAACCACAAGCACAGCCATGGCAGAGACCATTTCAGTGATTTCCATGCAAAGAGTGTCTCGCTTGACTAGTTTCAGCAGCAAAAAAGCTCAACAGTGAAGCACTGTGGGTGTGCTCTATAACCAGATGGGTACATACCATATTGAATGTGTTAAAAAGGTTACTGACTTCCTGCTTGTAGATGTAAAATCAAACATCTCTCAGTAATCCAGCTCTATCTAGGACAGCACTGGGTTTTTATAAACTGGTCCTCATCCTTTTCATCTAAATCTGTGAGCTAGGAAAAAGAGAAAGGTTCTTTTTGCACAGAGAGTGCAAGAAGAACTCACACAGGGAGATGAGAAGATCTGAGGGCAAGCCTGAAGCTCTCAAGGCAAGATGGCTGATGTGAAAAGAAAAGGAGAACACTGCCCAAAATATCTCTGAAGGAGTTATGATGTGCTCATGTGAGAAGGTATTATAAGCATGGTGCTGTTTCTCTTTCAGACAGGAAGACCCCAAGGAGCCTTTCCTTAGTAAAGGGTATGTTCGGAGCTATTTATAACATAAACAGCTTTTTTAAAGCAGAAGAGACAAAATGTTCTGCCTTTTTTCGTGAAACAAAATCTGGGTTTGGTGACTTTTCTGAAAGTGTTTAGGCTGCCAGGGGAGACGTATTCTGCAAAGAATCATAGAATTGCTTAGGTTGGAAAAGACCTTTAAGATCATTAAGTCCAACTGTTGACCTAGCATTGCCATGTCCACCACATCTACACATCTTTTAAATACCTTCAGAGTTGGTATTTAACCATTTAACCAGGGACTCAACCATTTCCCTGGGCAGCCTGTTCCAACTCTTGACAACCCTTTCAGTGAAGAAATTTTTCCTAATATCCAGTCTAAACCTCCCCTGGCACAGCTTGAGGCCGTTACCTCTTGTCCTGTTGCTTGTAACGTGGGAGAAAAGACCAACCCTCATCTTACTACAACCTCTTGTCAGGTAGCTGTAGAGAGCGATAAGGTTCTCCCTGAGCCTTCTCTTCTCCAGACTAAACAACCCCAGTTCCCTCAGCTGTTCCTCATAAGACTTGTGCTCCAGACCCTTCATCAGCTTCACTGCCTCCACTGAGGTGCTGGAGCCGGTCCAGCACACCTCAATGTCTTTCTTGCAGTGAGGGGACCAGAACTGAGCACAGGATTTGAGATGCTGCTTCACCAGTGCCGAGTACAGGGGGATGATCACTGCCCTGGTCCTGCTGGCCATGCTATTGCTGATACAGGCCAGGATGCTGTTGGCCTTCTTGGCTGCCTGGGCACAAGCTGGATCATGTTCAGGGGCCGTTGATCAACACCCCGAGGTCTTTTTCCCCCAGCAGCTTTCCAGCCACTCTTCCCCAAGCCTGGAGCACTGCATGGGATTGTTGTGGTGGTCCAAGTGCAGGACCCAGCACTCAGCCTTGTTGAACCTTATACAATAGGCCTCAGCCCATTGACCCGGTCTGTCCAGACCTCTCTGTAGAGCCTTTCTACCCTCAAATAGATCAACACTTCCGTGCAACTTGGTGTTTGAATCTCTTCATCCAGATGATAGATAAAGATATTAAACAAAACTGGCTCCAATGTTGAGCTCTGGGGAACACCACTTGGATCTCCTACAACACACTGTGTATCTCTGCCCTTCTAAGTGTCTGCTGGGGGAAAAATGCCACTGTGGAAGGGTATGGAGGCATCATGTTGTTCTGGCACAACAGTCAGTGCTAATCAGTAGAGAGAGCGGTCAGGCCTGCAAATCCAGCAGCATCGTTAGAGAGCACAACTACATTTAGATGATGCAGAGGACAAATGCCTGGTTGTGCACCTTGAAAATGCTTTACTGAGGTGCTGCTACTATATAGACTATATATTTCTTTTTAATTTGATGGAAAAAGCTTTTGTCTGCTGTGATGAAATAGGAAAGCCTGAAAGATTTACTGTCTCAAGGTTAATTGCAATCAGATCTTTGGTGCAATTAATTTCAACAGGGGAAGAGAATGACAGGCCGGAAGAGGGAAAGGGCAGGTTAAAGAATATTTAGATGAGTTAGAAATGTTCTAGTCAGCAGGGTCAGGTGAAATTTGCTGCAGAATACTTAAGAAAGTTGCCAAAGCAATTGCTGAACTATTAATGGTTGTCTTCAGATGCTTATGGAGGATCAAGAGGTCTCAGATCCCAGGAAAGCTTTCACATAGTACCTGTATTTAGAGAAAAAGAAAAATAAAGTAACATATTGAGCAGCTCAACTGGGATGCCAGAGCAAATGTTGACGCAAATTAAGAAAAGGCACCTAGTTAATTAAGCGATAATTAAGCGATAGAGACAGTGATTGTGGATTTGTCAAGAACACATCATGTCAAATCCACCTTTATGGTTTTAACTTCTTTGCTGATCTGGTAGTTGTAGAAAACCAGCTAGATGTGGTGTTTTTTGATGCTCACATACCAAATGGGGAATAACTGTGATTAATTCCCAGAAAGTGAGTGCACTGCTTAAAAACACTACGGCCAAAGAAACATTATCAGCTTTTTGAGGTAAAAACGAGAAGACTTTTCAAGTCAGAGTTCTGTGAGGTTTATCTTAAACACAGTTCTACTTAGCGTTTATACTGATGTTTTGAATGGTATAATAAGACAGCAAGGAGCATTTCAAGAACCGTGGGAGACAAGATCATGTTTGAAATTGATTGCCTGATATCAACTAATGAAATACAGTAACAGAAAGGGAAAGTATTGTACATAGGAAAAATGAGCAACTGCCCCAAAATGGCAGAAAAGATTGGGGGGTTTTAGGCTTAAAGTGAGTCCTAAATTGCAAAAGATTTGAAGATCTGATGGTTTATCAAGACATTTAATTCTGAGATATATTTGTATATAAAGACATGGAAGAGAGTTATTTTCTTTTCCCTTGTGTAGGTGGTGTTTTAGCTGGAATACTGGGCTCATTTTTGAGCAGTGAATATGGACAACATGTTGGGAATCCAACGATGAAGAAACAAAACTGTTCAACAGCTGGAAAATGTGACCTGTAAAGCAAGACTAAGAGCTCCATTTAATCTAGAAAAGAGTTAAGTAAGAAAGTGTATGGTCCAAGATGTAAAGTGTCTTTATAAAGGAGATTATAACTAATCATTTTCATCTTTTTACGCTGATGACACAGCATAAGAAAAGTAGGCTAAATGTGAAGCCAGCAAGATTTGGTTTGGATACCAGGAAAAATCTAATAAAAGGGACAGGTAAGCTCTAAACCATATTTTCTAGTGAAGCAGTGTTTATTATTATTATCACCATCATCATCATCATCATCATTATTATCATTATTAACTTCCCTACTGCTGCCGTTGCCTCTTCTGTGCCCCAGCACTTCTGACTCCTGCTGCTACTCCCCTGCCTGCCTTCCAGTCCCTGCTCTTTCCCTTTTGCTGCCATTCTGTCCTCCACACATCAGCCTATGCTGCTGCTGTCTTCTGCTTGCCTCTTAATTGCCAT
Source organism: Coracopsis vasa (assembly GCA_026283785.1). Lineage (NCBI taxonomy): Eukaryota > Metazoa > Chordata > Aves > Psittaciformes > Psittacidae > Coracopsis > Coracopsis vasa. The sequence goes on along the minus strand of JANHGB010021075.1, from coordinate 4,724 downwards.
TTCCAGTAGTGGTGCCTGAGAACACAAAAGGCCCCAAAGAAATTGTTGTGACTGTCACACCTCACCCCTTGGAAGCCAATGGGCTATATAGTTTCTTCTGGTTCCTTCCAGGCCCATATGTCTGTGCTGCCATGGCGCTGTGACTTCTTTTCCTGGCAGAGTGTAGTGTGACACAGACAGTGCTTGATAATGAGCGTGAAGCAGAACTGTGAAAAAAAACATTTTGAGTCTTCTTCTCAGTCAGCTGTAGGCTGATCTGGCCGCATATCTGTGCATGCTCAGCGTAAAGGGTGCACAATTATTCTGACTTCCAGTAGCTGTGAGGAATTTGCTGGTTTTCCCATCCAAATCCCTTGCAGCTCTTGTTTGTAGCTCAGGCACCTTTGGGCTGGCTCAGCACCAAGGGCAAATCAAGTAATAACAGGGTGAGTCTCCTGTGGCTGGTAAGGCAAGTGCTACTGCTGTGCTATGCTTCTGACACAGTGCAACGCAGGCCAAAGACAGCCAGGAAAATGTGCCCCAAATGAGATCTTGCTGTGAACACGTTAGACTAACTTCTACAACGTTAAGATATAAATAGTCATATGTGTTTACACTGCAAAAAGAATTACACCCACACACATACAGTATCACTCCAAAATAAGGAAACATAAACTGTTCATGTTTGGACTTCAAGAATCAATATTAAGTCCAGTGATTTCTTGCTGCTCAGATGTGTGACTTTATTTTGGGATCTCCAGAATATTTTCCCAACTTTGGTCTCTTAACAAACCATCTCTATCAGATGGTGGAGTGGAAACAGTAATAAGGTAATTTTTTTTAGGTTTTCTGAATAATATTTTTGGGAGGCTAAATTACATTTCACAGAAATATAACGTATTTCCACTATAATTAATTGTTCTAACTTACATATTTGTTTTCTAAATTAATTTCAAAGGAATCTTGGAAATATTTCAAGGAGTGTTCCAAAACACTTGCTTGTATTGAGCATGACTCCAACTATCTTTATCTGAAGACAATCAGAAAAAACTCAGTATTTATCTGGCTTTCTATATCTGAATGAGTTAGCATGTTAAGATACAGGTGAAGATCAAAAGGTGTTTTACAGACTGTAAAAATTAAGATTCTCAACATCCCTGCACATCAGGTAATGATATAATTTTACATGTGGGAGAAACTAAGGCAAAAAAGAAATAATCAGATTTATGAACCATATCACTGCAAGCTGGTGATAAAGATCAGAATAAACCCCCAAACTCTTTAGGATACTCTTTTGCTTTCATCAAAGTTCTTTCTTAGAAGTAGTGGTTCAGGAGTTTCAGCACAGGTATGGGTTGAAATTCTACTAATATAATTAATTGAAATATATATTGAGTCTTTTGAAAGCTTTAAAATGAGGTTCTTGTCTTCTGAGGGTGGGCACAGACAGTTTTCGTTTGGCAAACCCCTCTCCTTTCCTCCCTATACTTTACCATAAATACAGATCAGCAACATAATCTGTGGTTTTGGGTGTCCTTGGGTTAAATAGAGTTATGTGTTATAAGCAGAGATTATTAGTGAAAAGATGAAAAATATCCTGCTGAATGGCTTTATGTTATGAAACCTCATGCTTACACCATTTGCATGAAAGAGGAGAGACTGTATTCTTTAAAGTCAGCTGCAATTAAAAAATTGTTTTTATGGTGCATTAATGTATAAATTAAAAGGGAGAGAAATCAAACTAGCTGGTACCTGCCAGAGAAAGTGCAGGTGGCTGCCGTTATAGCCAGATGTGTATCTTGTCATTGAACTGCTTGCAAATGTCATGTGAAATACTGAATATATTAGAAATAAGAATTACACATACAGAAGTTGGTGACCATGAGAAAACATGCATGCAGCTCTGGGGCCGCAGGCTAGAGATTTCCTTTCCTATCTATATTCAAAAACCTTTGAAAAGGCTCTGACAGATATAGCTGCAGCAATTTCAAATGTCACTTCTCCTGCCTGCCCTATTTTTCTGACAGAGGTTGCCGTCACTTAACAGAGGAGGCAAAATGGCACAGGTTGCTGCGCTTCACCTGCTCCTGGTCATACCTTGCATATTAACACAATTCCCTCTTCACAGTGGATGGAGTTAATACACTGAAATGGGGTGACTGAGGTGTAGACATCCATGAGGTGTGGACAAGGCTCTCTTGCTGGGATAATGATGGCAGTTTCTGTCAGAGAAATGAGGGGAAGAGCCTAACTGGTAATGTTCTTCCCAGCCCATCATGAAGCCTGGAGATCAGAGCTCGTTTTACCCCCTTGTTCTTGCAATGGTCCCACTACACAAGCTATCAGGCAAGCTGGTTTTGAGATGTGTTCTGGTATCAGCTGCGATAGAGTTAATTTTTTTCCTAGTAGCTGGTATGGTGCTGTGTTTGGGATTTAGCCTGAGAACAATGCTGATAACGCACTGATGTTTTAGTTGTTGCTCAGTAGTACTTACCCTGATCAAGGACTTTTCAGTCTTTCTTGCTCTGCAAGTGATGAGGGGCACAGGAAGCTGGGAGGAAGCACAGACAGGACACCTGACCCAAACTAGCCAAAGGGGTATTCCATATACCACAGCACATCATGCCCAGTATATAAACTGGGGGGAGTTACCTGGAAGGCCCAGATCGCTGCTCAGGTCGGGCTGGGTATCGGCCAGCGAGCTGTGAGCAATTGTTTTGTGCATCCCTTGTCTTATTATTCAATTGTTCTTATCTCAACCCACAGATTTTACCTGTTTCTGATTCTCCTCCCCATCTCACTGAGTGGGTGGGAGGCAGGGAGTGAGCAACTGCATGGTACTTAGTTGTTGGCTGGGGTTAAACCACGACAGTCCTTTCTGACACCCAACTTGGAGCACAAAGGGTTGAAATAACAACAGATCTGACTGGAGCACGTTAAAACAAATTTATTATGAGAATTCATTACATTAGTTTATTAGTCACTGGTCATAATGTTGATTTATTTGTTCTCAGAGTTGTGCATGTTCTCATGGTTGCGTTGTGTAACACCTCACTTGCTGTATATGTTCCCTGCGGTGATGTTTATCACTGCTGGGGACTTGGGCTCAGGCTATCATTTTATTGTACTTTGTAACACTGGCTTATGATCTGCTAGAATTGCTGATCGTGAAACTACTCTGGGGTTTGTGCTCAGCATTGCCGTCACCTCTGGACTTCGGGAGCCATCTATTGGAAACTATGAATAATTACACCTTTTACCTTTTCGGAGAGCCAGCCTATGGAGGAGACATTTCCCCACATCTTCCCCTTCTCTTCCAGGCCAATTACAATAACATTTGAGAATTTTGAAAAGTTTTAATGTCCTTGAGGTGTTGAAACCAGCATTGTCCTACTGCTAGGAACCATGAATGTGGTTCAAGTATTGTTTAGGATTAAGCAACTATTTGCAGCTATTCCAACCCCTGTGACAAGCACTGCACCTACACAGACCCTGGTGACAGGCACTGCAGCTACTCAGACCCTGGTGATGGGTGATGCAGCTGAGCCAGAGGACCAACTCATGCTGGTATCAGTTGCCCCTATACACGAGAAGAAATGGACATGAAAGACAGTTCATTTAGTAAAGGAGGACAAAGTAGAAATATCAAAAGAACAGGAGGATGAGGCAGAACAGGAGGTAACCATTCAATCCCTATCCCTGAGTGAGCTGTGGGATATGTGAAATTATTTCAGCCATCCGGGTGAGTACATTATCACCTAGCTGCTCCGATGCTGGGATTATTGGGCTAGCAGAGGGCAGGGAAGCCAAGAAGCTGGAATAATTTTCAAGGGAAGGGAGAATTTACAAGGCAATTGAAAAATGGACACAAGCCCTCAGACTCTGGAGGTGGCTTCTGTCAAGTGTGAAGGAAAGGTATCCCTTCACAGAGGATGCTATATGTCACATTGTGGGATCTGCTACAGACCTCCCGACCAAGAAGATAGAACAGATGAGGCCCTCTATAGACAGAGAGAAGCAACCTCACATTAATAAGCCCTAGTCCTCATGGGGGACTCCAACCACCCTGATATCTATTGGAGAGAAACACACAGCATGGCGTAGGCTATCCAGGAGGTTCCAGGAATGTTAATAATAACTTCCTTCCCCAAGTGATAGAGGAGCCAATGAGAAGAGGTACTATGCTGTACTATGTTTCCACTAACAAGGAGGGGTTAGTGGGGAATGCGAAGCTCAAAGGCAGCCTTGGCTGCAGTAACCATGAAATGGTGGAGTTCAAGATCCTTAGGGCAGCAGGGACGGTCCACAGCAAGCTCACTACCCTGGACTTCAAGAGAGCAGAATTTGGTCTCTCCAGGGATCTGCTTGGTGGAGTACCAAGGGATAAAGCCCTGGAGGGAAGAGGAGCCCAAGAAAGCTAATTAATATTCAAGTATCATCTCCTCCAAGCTCAGGAGTGATGCATCCCAAAAAAGAGGAAGTCAGGCAAGGGCACCAGGAGGCCTGTGTGTGGCTGAAAAGGAGCTCCTGGAGAAACTCCAACTCAAAAAAGGGACCCTATAGAGGACTGAAAAAAGGACAGGTATCCTAGGAGGAATACAGGGAAATTGTCCAAGCAGCCAGGGATCAGGTTAGGAAAGCTAAAGCCCTGATAGAATTAAATCTGGCTGAGGACATCAAAGGCAACACGGAAAACTTCTATAGGTATGTCAGTGAGAAAAGGAAGACTAAGGGTAACTAACATA
>JANHGB010021074.1:0-23906 GCA_026283785.1 Coracopsis vasa | reverse complement strand
GAAGGGAAAGGAAGGGAAGGGAAGGGAAGGGAAGGGAAGGGAAGGGAAGGGAAGGGAAGGGAAGGGAAGGGAAGGGAAGGTTTTTCCTAACACCACCCTCCACTTTCCTTAGGTGTTTTGAGCATCATATGTACAAACACACCTGATTTGCCAGGAATAGAGTTGCCACTGCAATCATTTCCCTACTTGAGTCTTCCTCATCACTGTTTTTTGATTTGTGCTGCATTCTATAAAGGCAATTCTGCTCCTCACAACATCCTGAGGTGAACACTGTGCAAAACATTCTGGGTGGGAGTAAGTAATGTTGCCAGTCAAAAACAGCCGAGTGTTTGAAACTAGGAATATTTAATGATACATACAATTTCCAAAGACAGTAGTAGGAGAAACAACATTTCTGTTATTCCTCATAAATGAAAAGATATTTTAGCTTTTTACTGATAATTTTTACATTCTAAACTAGTAACTATGTGCATGATCTAGAGCAGTAACATCTTTTTTTTTGCAGCAGAGAGCATTAAAAAATATATGTCAATTGGCTTTATTATTTATTTAGAATAAATATCTTGGCATTCACTGAAAACAATGTCTCAGATGTTTATTTAATTCATATACAGTGTTATACTTTTTTACTTTCAAATCTTAATGGGCTGAGATGAGGTTAACAAGTATTGTTAAACTTTGTCCATTAACTAAAAAGCAATTCTGGAATGAAAAAGCTAGAATATATGTGGAACATCCTGGAAGATGTGGAATGACTCCTCTGTTTAAAAAAAAAGAAAAGAAAAAAAAAGGAAAAAAAAAAAGAAATAAAATAATTGAGGTGGAAAAAAGAGGGAAACATCTCCACAGTCAAATTATTGAAAGATCAAGATGCCTGTGTAAGTCATTCCACAGATGCAAACCACCAGCATGAATATATCGGCCTGTTCTTCAAATGTATCATGGATCAACAGTCAGTGTTATTTTCCTGAAGGCACCGGGTTTCTAATTGAAATGGCCATAACCAAAGTGTTTATGTTTGCTTACTTTATTTAGACCAATGATTCATCACACAGAATGGTTCCCCTTGCAGGGCAGGAGAGTGATCAGAAAATGAGGATGGATTTCACTACAGTAGACAGAATTAAACTGAGCTACTGATTCAGCTTAATTTAGCAGAAAGAGAATTAATTTTTAAATAATGAAATGTACTGCAAATTGATGAACGCTCACTTCCCTGAAGCCCTTTTCCTTTCATCTCAGTTCAGTATCTGGAAGCTCAGAACTGGATATTTCTTTCTCTCCCACTGAAGTAAAAGGTCCATATTTAAGATTCTCTCTTGTGATCACCAAACATTTGTGTTCTGCAAACCTGTCTCCTCTGCTGCATTAGCCCCTATACCTCTATGACCACTGGAGAACAAAAGAGCTTTCCTGACACTAGACCCAATGTAAAACCTCTCAATTCTTCAAACAGCTTTGAGCCCTGGGAGCCCTGTTCAGTCGCTTCTGTGGGCACAGCAGGTTCCACAGGGGATCCTGCAGAGTTCAGTGTCTGGATGCCACAGAGCTGTGCAAAGCTGTTTTAAAGGCAACCCAGCAATTTGTTGTTTTCTTTTTTATACAAAACTGTGTTTCCATGTTTCATAGGCTTGGACAGGACAGCTGTGTTCCCAGAAAAATAAGCCTATCTGCACAGTCAGCACTCATATCCAGGAGGGATTGCAAAAGGTTTGACATAAACCTATGAAAGGTAGGTATCATCTTTAAATACGTGAATAATCTCAACTTTAACACTCCTTTGATACACCAAATTCTGGCAACTAATGGGGAAGAAGCTCTGTGCAATGCTTGGAAAAGTTTCAGGAGTGAAACCTAAAGAATCTTACACTCTTAAATCACATTGTGGTTTCTGAAGATGTCAAAGTCATACTGGGCAATAGTAATACAAATGTAGAAGAAAAGGTAGCTCCAGATCACTTTCTGTGGTGTATGAAACTGCTTTTCAAAGCTTTGCAGCTGCACATCACTAGTTCTTGCCATTTGCTGAACTTGCCATGCAGCTGCAGGTCTGTGCCATTACAGTGAGGACCAGGCTTCTGGTCTTCTGTCCACAGGTACATACGGGTTAAAAGGCAACTAAGAAATGCAAATCTATTGCCAATAAACTAAAACCCACCATTCAAGAATCAGCACTTCAGCTGGATCTCTGTGTACTTTGCTACGGATAGTCAAGTGCCTTTGTAGCTTCAGAAAGACACTGTATTGGAGAAGAACATCTGGATGAAACCTTGGCACTGCTGAAGTCCATGAGAGCTCTAACTGTGATTTTCTAGGTATTTATCCGCAATACTGTTTCATTTGTTTTAGGTCAGCTGAAATGGCCTGGCAGTTTTATGTTTACATGGTAACACAAACAGAATGACAAGGCTGAAAAGCTTAATGATAGTTAGTACAAAAGCACTGTTAAGGCTGAGTAAAAGACAGAAATTAGAGATGTAAGTGGATGGATTAATTTCTTGAAAGAAGTAGAATCATTACAGTACCAGAGTAAGTGTATTTTGAAATAGTATTTCAGAAAATGCTCTGGGACAAAAAGAATATTTGTATGTTGCTCTTAAGCTTTTATATGTTTTATATTTTAAATATGCTGTCCACATTAATTTTTTTGCAATTAAGTTTAATGACTTCTCCTTTTTGTATCATGAATAATAAACTCTCTCAATATTCTTTATACTTTGGCTGGACATAAAGACACAGTTGAAAGCAATTTTGCCATCTGGCTGAAGACATTTTCTTTTAACACCACTTGCTCGACTGGTATCCTATCATACAGCAGGGTTGTGAGCTACGGTTCATCATCCCAGGCATTGCCTTTGCACAGCAAATGGAAATTACCAAGTTTCCTGACGTTCATGAGGGACTGCAGAGGTGTGTGTGCATGTATGGCCTCCTTATGTACAGCCCCTGCTTTAAAGAGAGGAGACATACACGCTGCCAGATCTGCTGGAAACTATAGAAAGGGCAACTGAAACATCCAGCATCAGACTGGATGTCCCAAGTCCTCAGTCTTTTCCTGACAACTAGAATATAACCTGCCCTGTAGTGGTGGGGCTGTGTTTCTCTGCAAAGATGTAGCAATCTGAAATAACTACACAAAGTGTCTAAAGACCATGTCCTCATTGGGTTAAATGCAGCCAAATGGAGACTCACTTCAGTGGGGGGACTCAGCATCTGTGCCCTTGGAGAGTACTGCCTTCACTGCATTGCACATTTTGCTTAAATACTGCTCCTGAATCGATTTAGCTGAGTGTTATATGTAAAAAGACATGTGATTTTGGCTTTGCAAGCTAGCTGCAAGAACAGTGCCACCAATCATAATAAAGGAACTGTCTTGCTCAGCTTAAAGATGTCATTGTATTTTCTCAGTCGCTGCTGAGAGCAACGGGAAAACAGGAAGGCCTGAAGCCTGGAAAAGCAGAGGCAGCAAGAAGAATAAGTCTCTCTCCCAGAGGTAAATGAGCAGTGTAAATTACACCTTTTCAGTTTATTAAGTACTAATTAAGGGTTGCAAGCCTGGCATTCTTCTACCAGACGTGTGGTGCCAGGGAAGCAGCCACCCGTGCGTTCGGAGGTTGATTGCCATCCCGTGATTATACAGAATCCAAGCGTGGCTTTTTCTTTTTTGGGTATGGCTGTCATTTGAATAATAGATCATCAGCATGCCTTGCTGTGGCGATCCATTACTCACAAGCCATTATCTTCCAAGAAAGATATGTGACTGCTTCAGAGAGCTCATGTGGCACCCAGGCAGCATGCCTGGGAGCCTCACGAAGGTCTGACTGACCTCAGGAGATGGAAGAAAGGGTCCCTGGCCAGCCCCCAGAAGCAGTGGGAATGAGCTGATGCCTGGTATATCTACATAGAATACTCCTCACTCCAAGTGGAGCCATTGCCACTGAATATACTATAAATCTTGACGCAGTTCCAGGTGAAAAATACACATTCCTGAAAGCCTCCCCTGTGAGGAAGGTTTCTTCTGCAGAATGTTTCTTCTGGCTTTCTTCTGTAGAGAAGCACCGAGCTATAGCACACCTACAGCCTTGTTGACACAAGTCTTACTGCTATCAAAGCAAGGGGAGGGGGGCTTAAGAAAGGGACTGTAAGAGGACAGCGAGGTAGCTCTGTAGGAGGTTACAGGGAGTATCCCCCAAGCAGGGAAATATGCGTGGAGGTCCTGGTTTGAAAATTAGTGACCTAGGTTAACATCATGGGCCAAGATGAAGCAAAAGGTCCCCTCCTGCTACCTAATGAGGGAGGGAAATTTGTCAGGGGGTGGAGAGCAGTAGAGATAGGGAAGTGGAATAACCACTGAGGAGCTGCACCAGCAACAGCAAGCATCCTGTATTAAGGAAGAGGGAGAAAAGGTGGGATGCCATCAAGGAGACCAGCAAGGAGAATGCTCTTCGCAGCCCTGCTCTGCCTGGCTTTCAGACTGGGTTTGCCAAGGCCAAAGAGACTCTGGAGCCTGGGATCTGAGATGTGGAGAACCCAAACAAGGGGTCTGTCTGAGAGTCCAGTTTAGCCATCTGGAGCCATTCTAATCGTGCGCTAAAATGTTTTCCTCCCAAATACTGCCAGGAGAAAACAATAGTAACATATCTGAAGACATTTTAGTGGCAGTGGAGTAAATCTGAGATCAAGGGTGGCTAACTGGGTCATGCGCCATATGATCTGCAAGCTTCAAATGCTGAACCTGACTTACACTTGGCTGTTCTTGCTGTGCCTTGCTTTGTGCAGTTGCTTTGTATTGCTTTACAAGGCATCTTGGTTTAAACAATATTTTACCCATACTCTGTGGATATTTACAGTGAGCATCTCCAGGACAGGGAGAGAAGCATGAGGGAGGTTGCTGCTAAATCCCATACCAGCGAAACCCCAGCCATTTGAGCACCTTCATCGTAATTCCAAATAATCCACTTGACTGAAATACAGATAAATAGAAGAAAGGTTAGTCTTACTGATTTTCTTTCCGTGTTTTAAATATTATGCTTTCCCTCCCTTAAGTTGCATTAACAAATGCTAAAATCATTCCTTATTTTGTGACTTACGGCATCTGTTATATGAAAGGTCTTTCAGTTTACTGGCAAAATCATTGAAAACAATGCAGGAATCCACCCCCTGTTAATTTTTAAGATGTTTCAAACAGTTCTTCCTTCCTTACAAAGCTGAAAGCAATTGAAAAAGAAAAAATTGAGGACAGATTAAATTGGCTCACAGTTTTATTCTTGCGTAGTAACAGAAGGAGAATTGTTAGGCTGAAAAAGTTAACAACAGTTAATTTAGGACCATTATTTAGCTGAAGTATAAGGTAGTGTTTAGAGGTAAAAGAAGATGGAAGTTTTCAGAAAAGGTACATTCTGGGAAAATGAATAAGATGAGGAAATGCAAAACCATAGTGTGCACTTCCCTTAACAGTTACATCTCACTGACATTGCAGACTCCAAGGCAGCATCTGCATACCTCTATATTAGCTTTATAATTAACCAAGTAATAGTAGTGGACATCATCATAAAGCTGTTCTTTGGGTGGACTCAACCTAAGCCATTGCATGTAAAATGGTATCATGTGGCACGAACAAGGGAGGAGGGTGCAATTTCAGAGAAATCCCTCTCAAAGTGTCATTCCTTAATATTACAACTGCTTTGCTTAATTATGCAAATGCTACTGAGACTATTAAAGGAAAAGCTGGAATCTCTAATTGCATGGACCTCCTTTTCTGTATTCTGGGTACATCCAGCTAGTCAGCTGTGATACATTTAAGACTATTTGCTGCAGCAATAACTTTGTGCTAATTATATTCTGCATGCAGGAATTACTGATTCTTGCTAATTTTGAAAGAGATTACCATATTTTTGGTAATCATAGTTTGAATTATGTACATAAATAATTAGTCCAAAGATATGCATTTTATTCTAATCAGACATTAGTTCTAGAATGATTTCTGCTACCACGTGTAGAAACAAAACTTGAAATTTCAGTTAAAAATAATACAAATGAAATGAACCTGTGCACCAAATATAATTTTTTCATAAATCTTCATTCTAAAAACATTTCCCACCTCAGTTTACCAAAAAGAATCAAAATAAATAATGTCAAGGCAACAAATTCCCAATCCTACATTATTATTATTATTATTATTATTATTATTATTACTATGTTGGCTAGAATAGCAATAAATAAATATAAAAAAACCCCAAACATTGTAAAAGTTGCCTTCGCATGTCACATCTGTGGGGCAGATGGCTTACCCAGGATACAAAATATAAGCAACATCAATTTAAGTCTGAATTATTTTAAGGTGTTTTGTTGGAGGATTTGATCCAAACCCACGTTCCATGCTCCTGAATGAAAAAAGGATTTACTCATCTGAATGAAAACAGGGAGAAAATCACGTGCTTTGATCTTGCACCCCAAGGGTTTTTTAAAGGCTTATCTTGTTATGATATCTTCTTATGAAAAATGCCTGCTTAGTTCATCTTTTTTGTCAATACACCATGGGATACAGAAACAAATTACATCATCTCTAACAGATTTTTGCAACTGGATAATTATAAATTTACCTTATCCAAGAGATACACCTCTCGGATAGTGTTTGAATTTCAACTACCCCTTTTGCACCTGGGATCAGGAGGAGAGAAGGAAGAACGTGATCAGGAGAAAGCCCAAGCCAAGCTGCTGGTAGCAGCAAAGGAAGGTGCAGAAATTTGTGTTACATGACAGTGAACCAGCCCTTCAGCAACAAAAGGGATTAATTACTGAATACATGTACACAGTGACTAACGGCAGATAATCTGGAATGAAGATATTGTTTCCCTAATATGTCATGTTTGCTGGCCACAGGCTGCCTGCTCAGCTGCCACAGTCCTGTGGGAGCCCTGCCAAACAGCCTCTTAGGACCATGTGAAAAACTGAGGGATTATCCCTTCATGTGCCACTTATCTTGACTTCCACATATTTTAGTTTAAACTATGTCCACATCATCACATCTAGCTAAAACTGTCCCTGAGGGCGTCCCATGCTATGAAGCTCTCCATTTCCCCAGGCAGATAGCTTTTGGATTGGAGAGGTCTGGGAAAATGGAAAAGCTGGCAAATAAATAAGAAAGATAATGTCTAGAGAAGTTCAGTATTCATTCTGTAAGGTTCACTCTTCTTTAAGGAGACCGGGATTTAGCGAAGCTGTCATTATGAAACATCTGCCTCCACCTTGGCAGGGTCCCTGCCTGAGCCTGACGGGTGATGTGTGGCATCAGGGAGGCAACTCTCAGACCCACGATCACCACACTTAACACTAAAAATGACTCATTTGCAGAGCCTTGGTTTCCCTGCTGACTGGCATCAGTCCTGCACTTTCTGGTTTCTTCTAACTCCAGTGAAACTACTTGTCATCTATATGGTGATTTCAGAGAAAAGGAGAATCAGGCCATGTTGCTATCCTATAAAAACATTCTCACTCTGGAGCCAGTGGCATCTGCTATGGCTTAAGTCATCCTTACTGGACTAGGAGCTGGTTTTAGAAAAATACAGAGTCTTCACAAAAGAACATCAGAGCCTGGAGTCTCAACCAGACAGATCACTAACGATAGCTTGCTTCAAAAGTACAGCAGCAAGGAAGTTAAAGTATGCATCCCATAAGCTTGAGCTCTTGGAAGCTTTATTTTTTAAACAAAGTTCCTCACAGTCTGGATGTCTCAGGGATCTCTGATATTTACAGAATCATTCAGCTCTCTGCAGGCAGTTGACTGAAATTTGCCCAGGTCTTTCTTAATCAGTGCTTGCAAGTGACTTTTTGGTCCTGGCAACATAATTCTCCAGGAACATTTGGAAGCATCACAAAAATGATCAAAAACTGCGTCCTTCCCTGTAATCCCATTCAAAAGACTAAGTAGTAAATTGATGTGTAGCCTGGAATATCCTGTTTCTTTCAGAGCTGGTTCTTGCAGCTAAGGAATGGCTTGGTGGAATACTGTTTGAAATCTCAGTTCAGTTGTTGTATCTACATTTGTTCTTGTTCAGTTGTAACAGGCACCACATTAGTTTTCACAGGACAAGATTAGAAACCCTACTCTTGCACTAAAAATGTAAATGCCAAAGAAAAATAAGAAATAGTAGCAAAGATGGAAGGAACTTAGAGGGATATCTCCCCTTAAACACTAGTGTGATTTTATATGTCCTTGGCGAGCCAGTAATTCCTTGTTCCACTGAACAGAGATGTATGACGAATTACTAAATTAATGCATGGTATCCATCAAAATAGGAATTTTTATGAATATCATATATTAATCCTTCTGATCTAATAGCACAGTTGCAGAATGTAATTAGTAGCTCTATCAGCAGGAGTCTACATTTGTCAAATATCGTTACATCAAAATTGGCTTTACATGCGCATCTTATATAACCACAGAGGCCAGGTTCTTGCAGATGTTCAAACAACAAATACAGCCTTCCTTGTAGAGGTGGTACTGCCATTTTTTGTGGGCTCCAAAAATGAAAGTGATACAGAGCATCTAGTTAGGGTTATACAGGCTTCTGAACCTAAGCACCATGTAGTGCTCTCGGTTGCCTAAAAAAGATGGAAGACAGTGAAAACACATTGATGTAATGTTGATGCAAATCCTCCTTAGCCCAAATTATTATGACCCTCCTCACAAGAGCTATGAGAGAAAAATGTAAGGATGAAGAGATTAGAGCAAGAAAAGAGGGATGTAGCAGTGAAACGATCAGTAATTTATAGTTCATAGAGTTTAATCAGGTGCACAAAAAACTATTTTAATTTTAAGCAAGGACTGGACAGATTGTTGGTAAGGACTGGTTGTAATTATGACTTCTTTAACTGTGCTACTTGCAGAGCTGTTTAATCTGTACCTGAATGTACTGCTGCCACAATAAGACATAGCCTTTCAATGCAGTGAGTGGTTTGATAGCTTCACTAAGTTTAATGTTGCAACAAAAGGTTACTGCTTTTCAGTGTTATTTGTTACTCATGATTATTAATGACTTCCATACATAAGGCTGTCTATACTTACCAGTCCTCATAGAACAACATTATAAACCTGTCCCTTGTAGTGGTACAGGTATGTTACTTTGACATGTACTTTAATTAGCACTTTAAGTAATGTGAGTTTTTCTGCTGAATGAATGTGGATGTCTGTTGTATGGTTTAATACCATGCACATGCTGTGCCAAATTGTGCTCTCCTGTTTATAACTTCAAGCTTGCTGGCACTTACTGCATTGTGCTGAAATGAGGCATCTAATTAAGTGAAGCGTGTGTTCACCTTGACTTCCTTTCTACTCAACAGAGACATTTCAGTGGACTAACTATCCAGCTGGAAAAAGCCTATGTCCCTTACTGATGACAGGGCGTGCCCAGCATACCCAGAACCTGAAACAGGTGAGAGGAATCTGAACCATTGACCTAAGACGTCCTTGCATGCCTTAGGGCAGACGTCAGACCTTAGTATTTTGAATTGTTTGCTTGAAGAATATTCATATATTCAACAAATTAATTCACAGAACATTCAATAAAAATGTCAAAAATATAATGTCAAAAATTTCTTGTGAAAAATTCCACAACAGTAGATCAAAGTTAGGATTTATTTTTACTCATGTTGCTCCCAACACAGGTGGTGTTGGTCACAGCTTGGTATAGAGATACTTCTTGCTTCCTTTTGCTTACTTCTTACGGATCTAAATTAGAAGTTAAAATAATTTGTGGACTTTTTAAACTTGTGAGGAGTCAATGCATACTATTTTATCTCAGAAAGGAACATCGGGAATCATGTCTTAGTACGAAAAATTGGAGTATGCTCCTTCAAGGCAAGATCTTGGCACCACATCAAAGGTCAGTTAATAGTGTCTCTAAAAGTAATACTTTTGACTAAAAACTGATGGAAATGGAAAACCAAAACCAGAAGGGATAAAAGAATTTGAGCTTGTGTTGTAATCTTCCATGAAAAGTAGGTACCATGTGAAGGATGATACTGCAGGCAAACAAAATTAATGCTTAACTGATTGGTATATAGGATTTGTGCACTGCATGGATATAGTATATTGGTGCTGTTTCTTATCCTCTCTTCTGATGGACAGAATGTCAATTAATATATAGTGAGGTTTGTACTTTGTGATGTAGGCTTGTCTTGATGAAGAACTAGACTGCTTTGCCAGTAGAAGCTTCCAGTCACCATTTTTAATTATGTAAGTGAAAATCTCCAAATGTGAAAATCTCCAAATATGAAAACCAGTGAAAACACCTCCGATAAAGCAGGTATTCAAAAAACTGACGGTAAATGCAAAGAAGAAAGGAAGAGTCTCCCTTAAGCTGAATTCTAAAAGCCATTATTTGATGCTCAAAAATACATTAAAGCAAGAAGGCTGTTTCTGTGAGTATACAGCATTCACCAAACTTCTCTTGGTTTTGAGAAGTCTCCTAACAGTGTTTAGTTACTTGTGCGAAAAATCTTCATCTGTGCTTTTAATTTCATATTTCTGGCCATCTATACTTTTTTTTAAAATCCTGATACCAAATAATTTCAAAAGTTGTTTTACAAACAGATAATAAACCAAAGTCTTGGGAAAATCCTTAAAAAGTTGAAGAAAATATGAATATACAGATGAAATAGTTAATAACATTTTTTCTTTCCATGGGTATCCAGTTATATTGGAAATATTGACATTTGTATCTGCTGCTAGTGGAGAATGAAGAGAATGAAACATATATGATACTAGAGATGGTAGAAAGAAAAGAAATTGACTGGTTTAAATATGAATTTTGACCTGGACCACTCTGATGTTTTTGTCTTTCGAACAAAAGTACTTTCTTCTACTGCTGATCATATTGATGGATCATGGGGATCTGTTACATCTACCAAAAAAGCCCTCTCCATCTATATTTTTGCATAGATACACACACCTTTGCAGGAATAATAGTGGAACAGTCTGCTATGTAAAAATGTATTAATTGATGTCAATAACAGCTACATTTATAGGTGAAGATGACCTTAAGAAATCTGAAAGTAAGGCTCACTTTCTTCCCCAAAAGTGGAAGACCAGAGCATTCCCTTGGAAAAGTGAATCAGAAACCCACAAAGGACTCGCTGACAAATGGATAAGAAAAAAAGGTTCTCTTAGACAGAAAAGGCGTAAACTCAGCTGATGCGGAAGGACAGGGCAACATTTCTCCTAATATGGGCTTCCAGCATCTGGCAATATTTGCATTATTCTTGGAGCTGCTCCTGACCATGACGTATCAAGTTACTTGCAGCAGCTGGAATCAACTAGTAGACAATGGCATGCTAACCCGCATTTAAAACAACATACATGATGGCCAGTATTATGAAATAAGCTTTACAGCAGGAACTACTGCATTCTTTTCTTGCAGCATTAAATTTCAATTTCAATCACTAGCAGCATGGAGTTGATCAGATAATGTCTTTGTACTAGCCAGACTTTGATCCTGGGAACTCCCTGCAACAACATAGTACTCCAAGAAGATAAATTGGTGTACGTGAATGAGAGCCATGAAACTATTTCATTTACTGATTGTGCTATGAAATTTTCGATTATTATGATAAGCCTCTGTACATAAACTTGAAAAATAATTCTGTACCTAAGCTTTGTTTCCTTGTTAAAAGGGAGACTTGTAAGGACAAACTCACAGGAGCTGAGATAGTTTCTTCCAAAGGGAAAAGTCAAAAGAGAGCAACCCAGAGATTAAATCTCTGAAAAGCAAAGCATGTATTCGTGCTTGTTTTATAGTACTGATGCAAAGAAGGAACTGTTTGACATGTGTGATCTGTACGTTATCTGGGCTGGTCTAGGATAGGTTTTGCCTTATCCTTTTTGAAATTTGCAACAAGATGCTGGAAACTGTATCTCTTTCCTCATCCTCCAGCTGCTCCCATAGCTTTTCTTCTCAATTCCCGCCCTGTGCCCAGGTGCTTGGCTCCCTACCACTGCATCCACCCTGCTTCTGGGCAGGTCTCATTGTCTTTGTGCCAGGACATCTCCATTGCAGGCTCACCATGAAGCATATGGAGATCTTCCATACCTTCGCTTTAAGGCGTATCACAGAGAAGTAGGCTTTGGGCAGACTGCCAGGACAGCGTATTTTGCACTCTTCACACAGGGTTCATTGCTGAGCAAAGCTGGTTGTCAGCACTACAACCTTCATGAGAACAAAATGTCATTTGAAAAAGAAAGTATGTAGGCTTAAATAAAAGGCTTACAGAGACAACCTCTCAGGGCTGGACACCACTCTTTCACTAGTGCTTAGTCCTTTACACTGGCCTGCAGAAGTCAGTGAGCTTGGCATCGCTCATTCATTAACACTGGATTAATGTTGAAGCCCGGAAGAGAACAATTTCAGCCTTGTTCAGGCATGTCCACAGGCTGGATATGGGTTAACCCAGCCACATGACAGAAAGTTTGAGCTTCCAGCCCAGCTGCAGGAACACAGGTATTACCTGATCCAACAGAAACTAGAAGTAGCACAGACAATACATGATTGGACCTAAACACCATTGGTGCAGAGTTAACTCGTTAATACTGTTTGAGCAAGGTTGAACTAATGAGCATGTTACAGAGGACACATACTGGTGCCCAGTGTGGTTTTGATCTGGCTCCAGAAACCTGACAAACCCTTGTTGCAAGGTCCAGCCACAGCCCAAGCTTTGCTTGCAAAGTTTGCATATCCCATTTCCCAAAGAGCTGTTGGGCAGCTCAGAAAGGGAGAGCAGCCAAAGTCTAGGAACACTGAATAGTCTCAGAAATGGTTATGCTTCATATCTGCTTGATGTTCCCACTTTCAGTTACATAAATGTAGCAGTGTTATTATTGTAGGGCAGGCTATTTTAAGAGAGACAGACTAACAGAGCTGGATTTCAGTATTTGTTTAGATTTTTAGTTTTGCCATTGCATATGCTAGCTCTTGTTTTTTGTCAAAATGGCACAACTGGAAGTAAAGTCTAGCACATATTCCCTAAGGAGGTATGCCAAGCTGAACTGTAACATACACTTGTTATTTCACACTCTTCTACTGTTACTCGAGGTGAATTTGGTCACGCCAGACCCACTCAAGGTCTTCCAAAACAAATTAATCAGATGGAGTCTGTGGTCGTCCACAATGTGTAAGAGCCAGGTTGCTGAGATGCCAAACTGGGCAAAGAAAACCAGTGATCACCTGTTCAAACACTTGTCTCTAACTTTTTTCATCTCCCTCCTTGAAAAAATAGGGGAACCTAGGCTCCTTAGTAAAGTGATTTAATGTCCCTGGACGAAAGTACCAGAGAACAAGATTTAGGTGTTAAAAGACTGCTCTCAATGAAGAATTTTCTTTCTTCCCAGTGCAATTGCTGTGCTGCCCAACGTAGATTGCTCTCATTATTTTGTTCTCTGGTATTTTCTTGCATTTTATCTGTTTTTCACTATTTTTGAGGGCAGAAAAGACAGTGGCTTATTTGCAAAGATATGATTAATTTAAACTTCCTGAGAATGAAACTCCTTTTGTCACTTATCCTGAGCCATACACAGTGGACTTTCTTAGGATATGTAATTTGATCTCACATTAGGCTGTTCTTCTGGCCTGAATCTTCCTTCTTTCATCTTCTCTCTTGCTTTTTAACACTGTGGAAATTGTTTGAAGTAAGCAGCAAGCTACCAAAGTTTTCACTGTTAGCATTTTTAATTCAAAGAAACCTTGCTATGGCCACTCCAGTCTCCACGAGCAGAGAAAGCCTTTGAAATGCATGCATGAGGCTCCACAGCATGGTCACAGTAATGATGGGCATATTAAAAAAAATACAGAAAATATTTGTTTGTTTGCTGATGCTGGTAGTGACCATCTAATTAAAGAGATGAGAAGGTCTGGAGTTTGTTTTTCTTTTAGAGAAAGGTTACCCACACACTGGCTTCTGTTTTAATACAGGTTGGGTCAACTATAGTCCTGCGACTCACCCTGTGACTGCCTTGTTATTGCTGCCCACCCAGACAGATTTGGCTCTTGCACCTTGGCACAGCTTCAGTATGTGCCTGCTAACCTCTGACTGTCTACTGCAGAGTAAATGTGAGGTTAGCCAGACAGTGCAATACCTCCTGGAGTGACTGCAGGACATCTGGGCTGGAGGCTGCAAACTGACCTTTCTGTCTCAGAGACAGGACAAACCAAAAGGTGGTTTGACACTGGTCCAAGGGAGTTGCCATCACTCAGCAAAGCAGGCAAAAGCTAAAAATATATCCCCTGGGCACTCAAAGCTACGGGATGAGCCCAGGAGTGGGGAGAGTGAGGGCCCCATCATCTGGGCAAGCTCCTGGCCAAGCGCTTTGTCTTCTTATACCAGCATCTGCCTCACTCTGCACATGAGCAGGCAAGCACTGGCAGCAAGGTCTTGTGGTTGGAGATGTAGATAAAGCATGTTTTGCTTGAGGATGAGCTTCAGCTGCTGGACCTGGCAGCAAAACCCCTCCAGGCGGTGAGAGGTCCTCACAGCCTCATACCAAAGACAGTGAGGGCCCTCAAGGTAAGTCCAGAGAGTAAGTAATTTCCAACAAAGTAATGCAAATAGAGCAAAGAAATTAGACAATCTATCTGTTTCATCCTATCTGTAAGCACACAAAATTACTCATCTACTTGGCCAAGTAATCCTGGCCTGGATAGAATTAAGTTTGTTAGCCCCTTCAGTAAAGCAGCATTAGGTAAAATGAGAGCACATTATATTCAATCATCTATCAAGGTAATCTGTCATACTAATGTGATAATCTTGGAAAGACAATTTGTGGGAGATCTCTAGGAAGCTGGGTTTTACTTTTTCTTTTATTTTACCCTTTTTTGGGAGAATTCTAGGATAAATATGTGAAACATCCAAGCACTGAGGAGGCATTGGAATAAAAAAGGATTAGTATACAACAATACATTTTCATCTGTGCAACGAAAAAGAACTTCACAGTTGCAAAATGAGTATTTTGTTACTGTTGTGGACATGATTTTTTTTGTATTGCATTTCAGAGCACAGCCAGGGAAGATTAGGCAAATGTGCTAATAAATGAGATTTTATATGAGTGTAGGAGAAAAAAAAGCAATGAGGATTAAGCACCCTCTTGTTTGCTCCTGCAGGTTAGCATCTCCACAGCATCTGCTCTGCCCTGTCATAACTGAGAACCTTATCAATAAAGAAGGCAAAGCTCAGATGTGGAGGTGTCATGGTTTTTAACTTAATGATGTTTGGGTGAGGCCTGGAGGATCACAGTGCACAAAATGATGTGTAACAAAGCACAAAGGCATTTTGAGGTAAATAAAATCTGGAGAGAACCAATTTCATGACAAAATTAACCCGGGGGATGCAGATACATCACTGATCGGGCTTTGCCACAGATAGGAAAATATTCTGATTCACTTGACAAACTCCAGTGATCTGTTGGGTATTTCCTCAAGCTTGTTTTACACTTTCTGAAATCTGCAGCTATGGGTAGATCTCCTTTCACTTACGCTTTTCAGGATGAGAAATATGCAACAGTTTACACTTGCTGGGTGATGGGGAGCCCTGATGGTTCAGCCCCGATTCTGTAGAGCATCTCCATCTCCCCAGGCATCTCCATTTCCCCACTCCCTGTAAAGGAACCTCAAACAACCAGTTTAATGTCAGAGCCCAGTTTTTGAAGGGCTACAAATGGCCTGGTTGATTCAGTCCTTCTGTGAATAACTGAAAGCGGGATCCATCTTAGCTGGCTTTAGTGACTTAAAAATTAGGTGTCCAGTCTAATAAGCTCCCTCTTCTAGCCAATGCAATGAAGGAAACACCTACAGAGGTGGATTTATCTGATGTGGCTAGGTAAGACAAATTACCCTCTGGTGGTGCCTGTTCCTCTCCAGAAGAGAAGTCCAGGGTGAGCAGCAGATGCTTCTTATAGTCTTGTGGAGTTACCAGGATTTCTTCATTATGGCAGAGCATCATACTTGTGTGGTTGCAGAACACAACTGAACACATACATAGAAAGCCATTGCACTAATGAGCTTCAGTTAGACCACTTAAGCTAATGTATTCCTCTTTGAAGGAATGTCTTCAATATAATACGCAGAGTACTGTATGTAATAGTTTGGAAAAGCCTGTCTGTGCTGAAATCACCTTGAACATTTAACAACAGTATAGCTGCAGGTGCTTTTTATGTGTACCCTATAGTGTTCATGAATATGGGTAGGTGGATGTGTGAAAATACATATATTTTATTCACCAGCGGTATGTGGAACTTGCTGAAATTTTTATTTTCATTAAACATGCAAGGACACTATGCACTGTGCTGTGATTTGAATGCATAATTTAAAGTGAAAATTACTTTTTTTTAATATATTTTATGAGGGTTGTTTGCTGCCATTCCTGCCTAGGGTTTATTAAATCAAATTTTTTGTAAAACCAGCCACACTGGAGGTGAGGATGCAACACTGTGTTTACAGATTCTTTTTCCAAAAGCAATACTAATAATCTGCTTACAAAACTTTTCTAAAGAGTTTTGTCAGTCTTTATGAACCAGCTAAAGTCTGTTTTAAACAAAAAAAGTCTACAAAGTATAAAATATTGTCAAGTTATTAATTCTTCATATAATGTATTCAGCAGGTCAGAGCAATTACAACAAATGTGGACTGTCTGCCCAGATTTTTGCAGACATAATCCCTGAGTCACAGCTGCCTTTACAATTTCAAAGGTTATTTGGTTGAATTCCACACTTTTAGTCTCTCCACTCATCTGAACTCCATCACTGCTCCTTCACTTTCTTCTGCAGTGAAATCCATCAGAAAATTCCAAGGTTTGTATTAGTTTTTATATAATCCTATCAGCTGAATTCAATTGCATACTGCTCCGGGCACCCTAAAAAGTCTTTTCTCACACAAGTTTTATCAAGTCACTTATTAGTGAAGTTTACTTTAAGATGAGCATGTTCACCATGGAGAGAGCAGATTGTGGATATTAATATCACAGTATATAATTGCAGTGTTTAATGTGAAATTTAAAACGCAGATACAGATATGCCCCATAAAGCTCTTGCTTCCACTAAGTCCACTGATGTAGAAAATCATTTTGAAGCTAAGCAAAGCATGATCAAATAAAATCCCTTGACTGATACTGGGTTTTTAAACTTGCCTGAGTTTTATGTGACTTGGTCAAGTAATTCTCTACAGTTTACAAAATACAAACAATAACACAGCTTAAAAATGTAATCTAGTATTTCATATTTCAAAGGTCTTTCATTTTTTCAGGAAAAGACATCACTATGACATGATATACCTTTTACAATCATTAACATTTCTGACTATTTTGTTTTGCTTGTGTGACTAACTACTTTATCTAAGCTACATGACAACAGCAGAATCTCTATTCTCTTGACGAAGAGCTTCAAAAACATTAAGAAGAGGTTGGTTAAATTGTTATTGACAAGATTTTTATTAGAAAGAAGTTGTGAAGGAAGGGAAAAATAGAAGTTGGGGAGGAAAGGATTAAAACTCTTACGCTTTTGTTTTTCTTTTTTCCCTTTTAAAAGACAGAAAAAGACAGAATAAAGAGAAAAATCCATGGACTGTGGGAAGGCAAATACCTTAGCTATATATTTTTCACTGGAAATGCTGTGTGTATTAACATGAAGCACTTGTAGTGTTCACTTTCACATACCTTAGTAAGAAAAAAAACATCCTCTGCTTGATGTGCAGAGCTAGAGAGGAGATCAAGAGCTGGGCTGCTTCTGTGCCATGCAGGTGCTGAACTGTGGAAGGTTTGCTTCTACATCAGGACCAGGAGGATGTCCTGGGCCAGACAGCGATGGACATTTTGTCCTAGAACTCGGCATGAGATGGTGCCTTCCACTCACCACGTGTACGTGGGCTAGTGGGGTCAGTCAGCAAGTGGGGAAAGCAGCACCATGAATTCCGTCTTGTGTCCTTCCCGGGATGTCACACCACTGCTCGGTCAGCCATGCTCTGTGCTCTGACTTGGCAAATGGACCCTTAAATCTGACATGACAGATGACATTTTTCATCTTCTTACTTTTAAGCTCTGCTTCGTCTTTGCTGAACCTTCCCTGATGCCCTGAATATGGACTTGTCAAAGGTTTTTTGTGCTAGCACCAAGGTGTTGCCACCAAGCCTATACACTGTGTCAGGGAGAGCCAAATTTAGCTATATTTATCTGGTGTGATGCATGACAGGGTGTGTATATTCATCATTCCCGTACTGTAAAGTGTGCTGTCACAGCATTAGCAGAGTGAGTATTTATTTTGTGGTGGTAACTTTCATGAAGAGATACTAGAAGAGATATGTTTAACAGGACGTAAAGTGCTGTTAAATGCTGGCTGGGTGCCTGAAATTCTATCACTAATGCTTCCTACCATAATGTGGTAATCACTGGGGACTGGGGTTATTTATAGCCGACTGAGTGAGGAGTCGCAGAAATTTTTACACGCATGGGGAAAAGTACTTAGTCTGTTTCTGGTTTCAAGACTTCTAAGGAACATGAAAAAGAACTAATCACTTGGCCATAAATGATTAAGAACTGACAAATGAGTCATTCTGAGGCAGTTGACATATTTAGTAGCTAAAGGTACTGGTCATGTGCTCTCAGAACTGATCTGGAAAGCCCAAACCCATCCCTGGTCTCCTCATTTTGTACCTCCAAGCTCTTCTCCTGCTCTTACCAATGCACGCCCCTCTCAGCTTCCTCCTGGGAGGGAAAGCAGAGTGAATGGAGACAGTGTGAATGGGGGCAGCAAGGTCATAATTTGGAGAACATGCCCATAGCTCCTGAAACACCTGTGAACCTGCAGGAGGCAGGTGGTTGCAATGAGCAGCAGCATCATCCCTCTTCTGTGTGCTCTCTCAGGCTGTTATGAGGGATGTGAAATGGAGTGGCAGGGATACTTCACTCTCTATACTCATACCATGTAATGACAAGGAAACATAGATTTGGTTCCCCTGACCTTGTATACTGTGAGAAGGACATCTCAACACATGCATGGCATCTCTGGTGGCTAGTGAAACACAGACAGGGACACTAGAGGGCTCGGAAACTGCTGCTGGGGAGACACCCAAGTCCCATACATTGCCATGTGCTGCGACTCAGTCATGACTGCAGCATGCACCCAGTGAAGTAAACACCAAGGTGTGATTTACCATGGTGTTTACTTCTTTGACTACTACTGGGAGTAAATGAATCCACAAAATATCTTCCTGTGGGTTTGACACATCGATATATTTACTCAGTGATGCATCTCAGCATCGAGTCCTATTTGCAAATGCAAGCCATTAATCATCACTGAAACTAAGTCTCCAGAATTTCAAAGCAATTACTAAAGGAGTGAATGAATCCCAAATTGCCACCTACAGGGGATTTCCCATTTTGGAAATGCTTTTACTTTCATCTTACTGAGAAAAAGAGGTAACAATCTCCTGAATACTTCAAAGATAATATAACGAAATCATGTCACAGATTTAGGTTAAATTGTGCACAGTTTATCTGTGTTTTTAGATTACTGAGTAAAAAGGCAAGCTGTTGCTGATGTTGAAATTACTGATTCCTACAATTTTTTAAAGTAGCATTGTGAAAAGCTGTTCAAAAGCATTTTGGCTGAACTGTGTTCTGTCAGAAAACAGTTTCATTAAAATAAAAGTATTTCATAGGAGTGTTTTGATTTCAACAAAATAAGAAATAAATTCAATAGAAGTCCGACACAAAATCGCGTTTATGTCAAATATTTATTTTTTATGTTGATTACTAGCCCAGTTACTCCACAGAACATCTTCACTGAATAACTAAAACTAATTTCTATAACATGTCTGCTTTTTCTGAGATACTTCCCCAGCCCTAATCCGCTGAGTTCTGAGACATAATAATGTGAAATAATACACCTCTAAAAGGCAAAAATCTTTCACATAAGCAAACTGCATGGCCTGATGTGCTCCTTTTTATTTTCATTATTTCCTAAGTTGTGCAGTTTAAAGTACAGGGCTCACAGTTTATTTTCTCATTGTCAGCCGTGCACCTACAAAACAAAGCATTGGCTAGGCATTATTATATCACTGCTTAATTTTGCAGACAGGGTGCTTGTGCTCATTTTGATATTAAATGTAACACAATTTATTTTGTTTTCTAAAAGTAATTTTATCATGAAGATGATACAGAGTTAAATAATGTCAAGGAAACTAAGTTTACCAGCCTAAGTGATCTAATATTGTTTTGTACTATAAAGTACATAGGTAGGCATAACACTTTTTATTAAATCAGCTGATGCAGTTGAATTAAATGAACACGCTGTCACACAAACAATTCTTGTCTCTGTCTAACAACATTATATCAAAAGTAAATGTTTCTAGCTTTGTGGCTATAAACTTCTTTGCCAGACCTGGTGGAGCTACTGTATGCTCAAAACTTTCTTTAGTTTTTGCAGATGGCCTGAAAAAATATTACCTCTTTCTACAAGCATTTGCTTGTACTGGATTTTGGAACACCGTGTTTACAACACTTCTACGACAGGCATTTGCTAAAACATCAAATTTTTGTTGCTTGACATCATTGGATTTAGGTATTAATGCAAAATAAATATTTTTGCACATCGTTGATTAATTTTGGTTCACCACAATTAAAATACCCATTTCAGTTTATATCCTCAAAGCAGTGTGATATGGAATTTTATTTTCTTAGACCTGTGAAGACTCTTCTTGTGTCTGGAAGTCAGGGTTATATCTCCTTACTATTCGGACCAGTGAATTACTCTGTCCCTCCCATTATTACATATTTCACTGAAGCAGTTCAATCTGAAAATCTATGACATAATATAATTACCTGCCAGAGCTTCAATTCTGGAAAAAAAAATAAATCAAGAGTAAAATTCAGCACATGCTGGGATTTAATCCTGGTGGAAGGTACCTACTGTGCAGCTGCAAGTTTCTACACAACACGTGGTGACTACAGGACCCAGCTGTAACCTACCAAGACCAGGCACTTACAGGAACCTAGGCACAATGTGGAGAATAAACACAGCCCATTCTGAGAGAAATACTCCTAGTAGAGAAAAATTCTGCAATTTCCCTCTGGTTTCTTTCCAGGTCAGCCAGTAACTGCTGAAGACATCACTGTCAGCAACTGTCTTTCTTGATGGTTTCAGGAGATGGAGACATCCCCTGCCGATGCCTCTCAGCTTCCTAATGGGGCACTGATTCAACCGTGAGTCAGAAGGAAATGTGTCACATAATGAGTCACCTGCATTGATACCCCCAACACCTCTGCTCTGGTAATTCAGGTCTCCCACCTGAGAGCTGACGGTGATCTCATCTTATGTGTGGTTCCTTGGGACAGTGAAAGCAACAGATATCATTACTATGTGGCAAAAATATAGTCAGACTGTTCAGCTACTGCTCTGGAGTTTGACATCTGAAGCCCTTTGTACTCCTCTTTTTTCTTTTGTTTTTGATACGGATAGACAACTGCTCAGGTTTTCAAGATATGAAAAACCAGGATAGCATTTATAATACATTGGTGCCATTATCAGGATAATGATCAATCATATTTATATACACTTTAGACTATGGGTATCTAACTATGATTCACAGATGGACAAAAACTGGAAAATTGTGTCACTTCCTTTTTTCTTGATTTTTAATCTATTAAAAAATTGCTACAAGATAAAAACAGTTCACTTAGAGAACAGGAAATGAAAAAGGTGGGGTCATCAAAAGATGCAGAATGTGCCCAGAGGGAGCTACTCCTAACTAATATCACTTCTTAGGGACCACCTAATGCATTAAAAACTTGTTTTAATTTTCTAAATAATTATTTCTGATTTGGATAAAGGTTTTAGTTTTAATGAAGCCAGATGTCTGTCTTTGTGGGCCTGGGACAACAGATGGGTTGTACTGTATTAATATTGTCTTCATTGTAAGCCCAAAAAAGGAACAAAGGTTCCTGGAGAGTTTGGAGAGACAAAGATGAGTGGCTGTGGTGCAACCTTTCTCATACTCTGCTTAATTTGGCACAGGAAAAGAGGAAGAGATATGGGGAAAAAAGAAAAAAGGAAGAGGAACTTTTTCTTGTACAAGTGCCTTCCTTTCCAATGGGAAAGAGAATTTCTTTGCAAAGCCCATTTCCTTCCTTAACTGCCCACTGTTTGAGATATTCTTTATCGGTTTGGGACAGATTGTCAATGAACCTCCCCCCATTTCTCCCATAACCTCATTAGTTTGTCTTTTAGCAGGAGCAACACAACACTATAGCAGATATTAAGGCTATCTGTGCACTGGCAAATCAAACAGGGCAGGCAGGGGCTTGATCCCTCAGTTATCCACATCACTCAGTTAACAGTGTGCTGCCTGGCCTGTGCTGCTTGCTGCTCTCAGAAATGCTTGGGCATTGCCTGGGGGTAGCATGTCCTCAGCAGACACTCTGAGTGTGCCCACCCATGCAGCTCTGATAAGTCAGGTTGGTAAAGGCAACCTGTTGGGATGTCAGTCAGCATCAGAGGCAGGGAAAGGCTTCCTTACTATTTAGTATCATATTTGCAACTGGAGATGGTGCAAACAGACAGGATACCAAGCAGCAGGTGTGAAGAGGTGGACCTTCCTCCATGGTCACAGGTTAGGGTGCTGTCTAACCCTTCTTTATCTCCTAGTCCTCAGGATTCCCTGAGTGGTCCTTTCTGACCACCATAGAATGATATATCTTTCCAGGGCAGTTTCTTCAGTACAAGAAGTACTGAAAAACTTCTTTAGACAGAAGAAGAAAAACATTTTAGAAGTGTACCTTAAACATTGCCTATTTAGATATGAAATATCTTGTGTTTTTACATTGATTTTATTCAGTTTTCTAGAATAACCGCACAACTCCCTTTCTTGGTTTTACACCACCTGAGAGCCAGCATTCATTTTTTCATTTTTTTCCATCCTGTGCTAATATTTTTAACAATTCCTTCACCTTTTCTAGTTTGGCTACTCAGAAAACACAAGAAAATACAGTAGCACACTGTCAAGGTGAAAATGCTTCTCTAAATTCTGGCATTTCTGGTAGAAAATATAATGAAACTCCTTTTCTTTTGCATCTTTTAGCAGAAGTGGCTCATACTCTCTTGAGCATCTTAAATATCTTTGTTTAGAAAGGCACCAAGACCATTAAGTGCACCTGAAAAATTAGAGCCTGTCATAAGGTGCCATGCAACCTTTGCCTTGTCACTTAAGCCCCATCCTGGGTGCCACTGAGCAATGACTGCTGATGTCTGAAAGATGGCTGGGGTCAAAGAGCATGATCAGAAGTGCTGCTGTGTTGGCATCAGGCATCCTTGCAGAATTTAATCTCATGATTAAAACACCTCATGTAATCAACGAGTTGCATTGTATAAGACAGGAATTCTGAAACATCAGCAGTTCGGTGACATGCTTTTCTGAGACATGTCATCAACCAACAAGCATATAAAGGCTTCTGATTTTCTAATTAAAAGGGTGAATTTATCTTCATTCCCCATATGCTAAGTGAGGTTGATTAGTGAAAGATATAAGGGATTAAAATTTCAGCTGATTATAATTAAGACTAAATTATTCATTGCAAATAAATTATCTGGCAAGTTGGCCATTATCCTGTTCCTGAGCTGATCAAAACCCAATCTAATGTTTTTCAATCCCATAACTATTTTGCAAGTTATTTCCAAGTATTGACTACACAGGACAAAACTTTTCAGAAGACAAACATGGACACTTGTGTTCATTATCCATTGTGTAAGATGGGTAAGTCTGGAAAAGTTGGACAGTCTAAAAAGTTTTACTGTATGACCCTTTATATACCTGGGGATTAGGAGAAACCCAAACTGTTTCCTACAGCATTGGAAAGCAGATATTTCTGGAGAGGTA
>JANHGB010021073.1:0-15440 GCA_026283785.1 Coracopsis vasa | reverse complement strand
AGAGAAGGGAAGGGAAGGGAAGAGAAACAGAAGGGAAGGGAAGGGAAGGGAAGGGAAGGGAAGGGAAGGGAAGGGAAGGGAAAAGAAGGCTGATAAAAAGTATCTTCAGTTGAAAGACACTGTTTCACTTTCTTTGCATGAAAGTTCATAGATATTCTGTGAGAAATGAGGTTTGCTGTGTAGCTTCTCAATGAAAAGATTTCATTGAAACACGCTGACAGGGAAGTGTTCTTTCCTGCCATAGTTCCTTCTCACCAGCTTTGTTAGCCAATATACTACTCAGCAGACTTAAAGAAAGAGTTATTAATATTTGTTATAAGAAATACTACATTAGTAAATACTTCAATCTCACTTACAGTCTGAGTCCTTGTACCAATGTTGAACGGATCGCTTGAAGTTCAGAGAGCCTGTGCCGTGACATCTGTTTATTATTCCTTCATTTTCCTGAAGACTTCACCTGGGCATTTGGTTTATTCTTCCAATGGGACCAATCAAAGAAACAAATGATTTCCTCTCTCCCTTGCCTGGCAATAGTATATGTCATTTAGCTTAAAAAACCCCAAACAACTCAACCCTGAATGAACATACATGCAGTGACTTGAGAACACAATTGGGAATCACAGCTTTGGAATGAAGTGGCAGTAAAGTTATTAATAATGTAGAGGCATCCTTAAATACTCCTGTATCAGTTCAGAAGCAAGTGGTTTTTTCACACAAGCACTCCAGAGACAGCCCAGATGAATGACTTGACAACTCGGTCTGCAAGGAGCTTTTCCTCCATCTAAGGATATTCTGATGTCTCACATCATTTGTTGTTATTGCTGATGGGTTTTTTTTATCTTATCTCAGCAGATGTGATCAGAATATTAGGGGTTTTAATGCTGTCTATATACATATATTCAATATATTCTATGATATTCAAAACTGAGAAAAAATCTACATTGTTAATATTTGACTATATTATTATTTATTGAAAGAAGAAAGGAAAATAAATGTAAATTCATATATAATTTACAGTACATATACATAGTACAGTACGTACACATAGTAGAGGTTGGTTGTTCATTCATATTCCAGCTAATACACAGTGACCTCAGCAGCATTTATTGGAACAGAATTTAATGAATATATGCTAAAAACGGGGAGAAAAAAGTTATTTCATTTACAGTGACCAGTATATAAAGTCATCAATTTATTTGGTGTTTATTTCAACCTTCCTTAAAAAGTTGGGCCTCTCCCGTCCCACTGTGAACACTTTCTTCTGCTCTCTTCCATGGGGATTGATTCAGTCCTAAGTATGGGCTTCTGTATCTTCTTGCAGAATATGAAATCCTGTGGAGTGCCTAAGACCTCTCCTTTTGAATAGGCAGATACGATACAAGAACTGCAGAAGAGAATCTTCCTTTTAGCATCACATTCACAAATCAAGCAGAATAGCCAAGGTTCTTAAAACATGAGGCATGTTAGCACGTGCATCTCACCTTAGCTGTCAGCTATTGCACACAGAATAATACAGTTCTGAATACAACCTAAATCTGAAAACCTTTCCTTCTGACACTTATACTTACACTCTATCTCTAAGGAAATATCTTAATAGAGGACAGTCTGAAGATCTGCTTCAAAGCCTCCTTAACCTCCTGGTTCCTCAGGCAGTAAATGAAGGGATTGAGCATGGGAGTCACAATAGTGTATGCAACTGACACCAGCTTGTTTAAGTCAAAAGGGTGGATTCTCTTGGGCCGGGCATACATGAACAGGGTGGCTGAAAAGAAGATAATGACTACAGTAAGGTGAGAAACACAGGTGGAGAAGGCTTTCTTCCTGCCCTGGGCAGTGGGGATATTCAGGATGGTGCTGATGATGCATATGTAGGAGATAATCATGATGGAGAGGGGAATCAGCAAGATAAGCAAGGCCAGGATGAAATCTACTATTTCAGCTGTTGTCATGTCAGCACACGACATGTTCAGCAAGGGGCTGATGTCACAGAAGAAGTGGTTGATGACATTGGAGCCACAAAAAGACAGCTGAGAGATGAAAACTACTTTTAGCATGGAGGCCAAGAAACCAATGAGCCAGGAGCATGCAGCTAGCTGTATGCAGAGCCGGTGGTTCATGATGACTGGATACATCAGAGGATTGCAGATGGCCACATAACGATCATAAGCCATGACAGCAAGGAGGACACACTCAGTACAAATAAAGGAGCTGAAGAAGTAAAGCTGGGTCATGCAGCCTCCAAAAGATATATTCTTGTTTTCAACAAGGAAATTCGCTAGCAGTTTGGGGACAGTGACTGAGGTGAACCAAACCTCCAGGAAGGAGAGGTTGCAGAGAAAGAAATACATGGGCTTGTGAAGCTGGTGGCTCATCTTTATCAAGATAATGATGAGTAAATTTTCCAAGATGGTCAGCATGTAGGCCACCAGGAAGACCACAAAGAGCAACATCTGAAGTTCCATCATAGCTGGAAATCCCAGGAGGATGAATTCCTGGAATTCTGTGCTGTTTTTCTGCTTCATGGCAAAGGGCGCTGCATCAAGCTTCAGAGGAAAAGTAAAGAAAACAAAAGAGAAAATATATGGAGTATATTTTAAATGAAAGAAATAATGAGAACAGCTGCAGTGAACAAAAGAGTAATGGCAAGTGGAAAAGAAGAAAGGAAGAACGATGATAATAAAGAAAAAACATGAGAGGGATAAAAGGAAGAACATTATTCCGTTCAGATCATATACCATATGGAAGATACAAGAACAACTTCAATATCATATTTTGCTATCTGATTCATAATTAGTAGCCTAGAGTATAACTGAAACCTATGGGTACTGGATGCCCATGTAAGAGCGGGTTGCCCAGTTCTGTTTAACTTGCAGGGGATCCTGAATATCCAGGTTGTGTCTGCATGACTTAGGCAATTCGGCTTAGTTCTGCACAACCAAGTCATTCCTGTGCTGCCTGTGGAGTAGAGCTTTGTCCCCATTACGTTTTCCCAGCATAGAAAGTCTCAAGACATTCACTGAATGAAACAAGTATTTCCAGAGAGCAATAGATGTTATTCTCAATTAAGCTCTCAGGAAAGGTGAATTGCACTTTTGGAGGGATGTATTTCACTGTGTTTCTTTCCCTCCCATCCCCTGCTTTTCCATTTCTTCATCTATTCACCTTTTTAAACAATTTGATGAGCTGATTTTCATAGATAATTCTCAACTTCTACACACCAAAAGTGAAAAGAAAAATCCCCTCTCAAACTGGAAAATGCACATTTCTCCCCTTTAACCTTTCCCATCTAATCTAATCTAACCTGAGAAATGCTTTTTCATCTTGTTTTAAAGTTCCTCTAGTGCAATATTTAATTTCATGTTAAAAGGAAAGAAACAAACCACCTCTTCCCCCCTTCCCAGAATTAGCTGAGAAAAGCGTATTATAAACTAGGTTTTCAGGGGTGGAAGGACATTCATCTTCATAAAACAATTCATTGACATTGAAAAAAGTCTAGATATTGTTCATTTAAAGCTTTTTATAGCTCCAGAAGTTGTAATACAAACCATGACTGAAGATTTATAATGTGAAACCACATATAACTCTGTAACCATATTACTGTTAACTTTTACTATAATGAGAAATTGCACAGATCAAATTTGAGCAATATTTTGCCTTTTTTTCTTAGTGCAAAATACATTGTTAACCATTGTGTCACTTTAGTACATGTATTCAGTGCTTCCTGTCCTGGCCAGCATTAGTTCTACCTATAAACTCGGTGAGATCTGAGTGTTTCAAATAGTTCATCTTACACATGTGTCCAATCTCTAAAGAAGCAATCAAAGCAAGTGACAGTGATTCTCCTAAGTCAAACACAATGCTTATGTTTTCCTGTGACTTGAACTAGAGTAAATACCTGAGCTATCTTACCATCAGAAGACTATTCTGAGAAGCTGGAATTCATCTGCTGAAGTTTCGATAGCTGTCAGTTTAGTCTCATATAAAATATACTCAGCTTGTCTCCTTTCTTGGGAATATAAATATACTGGCATTTCCAGGTATTACTGTTCTCATTGAGAGAAAAAGGTCTAAAATAGGTCAGATGGATCATTCCACAGCCATGTCTGTTTCTCTCTTCCTTCTGTAACTGCATGTCAACAAGCAGCTCCGAAGCCTAGATGCTGCTCAGTGTAGTTCACATGCCTGCTGTAGATGTTGAAATGCCAGTGGATTCATTCCTCCTTGGAAGAAGGTCATAAAAATCCTCCTCTTACCTTCCCATCACTTCAGCAGTGCTTGTGGTTCCATTCATGGAAACTCTCTTCTGAGAGGTACAGAGGCACCCATTTGCCAGCCTGATGTGCCCCCTAGAGAGGTGTGCTGCCTACCAGGGGCTCACATCACAGATGTCACAGGGAGACTACCAAGCCTTGTACGGCCCACTCACTATTTATTGTCTGCTGCTGTTATTTCACATAGGCACCACACAGGCCAAGTGTTAGGCTGATGAGGTGGAGCAGACAAGGAAGTCAGTGACAAGTCTGAATCAGAATGGAGCAGTGTGTTATGACCTAAAGACTAGTTTATAGCATAAATCAGTAGCTTAAGATGGAAGGTATGGATTCTAAATAGAGATACTAGGTTGTGGGCCATGTTTGATATGACCAGGGTGTGGGGTATTTAGGCTTCTGAGAAAATGAGTCAAAGTGAAAATGAATGTACCAGAATAGGCAGCATTCATAAAGATTGGGGTAGTAGGTAAAATATGAGGCTGGACCAGGTTAGCTGTGATGCAAAAATGAATTAAAGCTAAGGAAGGAGTCAAAAGTCAATGCTGTAGTCACACTATTTTCCATTGCCAGGGAATACCCCAGACATCCGCCAAGCCACCTTCAGAAATAACTCCAGCAGTGCTTGTGGCACCGTAATTCACGCCTGATGAACTGCCCCTGTTGTCCCCAGTCCCCCTTTCCCAGCTCTCGCTTCTGCAGTAGCATCTTTGGCATTTGGTGCTTTTCTCTCTGGAGATGGTGCCTGCGGCACATATTCAGGCTACTGCTTCCATCTACTGCCCAACACCATTCATTGCAAGCTGCTTCTTGCCTGTGAACCAGCAGAGCAGCACAGAGCAGCAGCCTAAAGTCATCTTCCCCCAGCCCTGCCGCACTGGATACCCAGCAAAGAGAACTTAAGCGGCTAAAAGTCACTGTGAATGTAGTCGAGCAAAGAAGATGCTGCACTGCTGTCAGGCATCTGCAAACTATTGGTGACAGAATGTCACTGAGGGACAGGCTTGGCATGAAGGTAGCTTACCCGGGGTCTGGTGAAGAGGTAAAGACCAGTTCAGACAGCTGGCTACCTGCTCACATAGTTCACAATCATAATTCATAGTTCACAATCAGGACCAATAGTATTTTAGCAAGTAATGACCATACCACAGTAGTGGGTGGCACAAAAGTGCTTGATTGGGCAATGGGTTAGATACTGATGTTTTATAGAGTGTTGTAATGTGGAATGTGCAGGCTGAAACTGTTTTGGAGCAAGCTATGGAAAGGCTGTGATTTCCTACATTAATTCAGACAACAGCTGAAGCAAGGGACACCAAAGCTGGGTGACACATGTCAGAAAACTAAGAACTGTATTTGATGGAGCAGACGGATTGAGGGACTGTGTTGTCACAAGGAGTTGGAGACAGCAGTGAGATAACATCAGAGAGGAGAGTGGATAACATGCTTAAGACAATGGATAGTACTGATAAAGGATAGAATGGATAATCCAAGACATCACAATAATATGTATAAAATGTGCTGTGACAAGCAGTGCAATGAATAGGACACTTGAGCAAAAGTTTTAGGGCTTGAATAATGAGCTGAGTTACTGGGGATAGAGGTGTGAGTCAGACCAGCATGACTAAGTCCAAGACTCTGGATTCTTCTTTGCTTGGAACACAGTAAAGTTTACCAGTAAATGGCATGTAAGGCCACTAATTGCTTTCTCTTTCAGCATCTTTAATGGGGCCTCGACTGAAAAAAGGGCAGCTTCTTCTATACCATGTGTTGGGTACAGTTTGGCAGGGCAGTGCTTTGGGACTGGAAAGGGGATGGAGTCAGTAGCTCAGAATGGCATGGCACCATTCCCCTCTCACTCTGAGGCACCTAACATTTACTCGTAGATTCTGGTGTCAAAAAGAGAATCAACAAATTGATAGAAAAGGAGCAATTTTTAATATACCTCCTTATGTACTGGTAATGGTGGAGAAGAGGAGGTTTAGTCTGAGGGTTTCCAAGGCACTCATTGCTCTTTTACACTATGAGATACAGGAGGGCATCCTGTCCAGCTCATTCTGGTGAGAATATTGTTTGGTTTACACTGGAGCATGTGATTTTGAACTATTGAGCCTCATTTGGTAGGAGTGCATAATTTACACAATCCAGGAATACTACCTATGATCTCTGTCTCTTGCAGAGAAGCAATCTGTGCTGCTTTTGGTCCTTGCTCCTGAGAGATATTAAATAATGTTATGCTTTTCCTGGCCAGGGTTAAGAAAGTAAACCTGCAATTTGCAAGTGCACATTGGCCCAGTGAACCCAATGCAGTATCCTGACTGCCCCAGGAAGGTTCAGACAGTTCTGGAAAACCCCAGCTTTCTCCAACTCTGATTTTGCAAGGGTGTCACATCAGGAAGACCTGTGTTCCCATTCTTATCTACATTTGTATTGATAGAATCCTGCCTCCAGACAATGGAATATTTGCCTTCAGTAAAAAACTAAGAGCAATTGAGTGGAGCTAACAAGGACTTCTGGGATTAGACTCACTCCTGAGACTAAAAACTTTCCTAGTTAGTGATTGGTCTCCCCAGTTGTCTCCAGTTGCCACCCCTGGGAGGGATTCAGCTAGACACAGAGGCCTAGTTAAAACTTGGTGGAACTCTAATGCCTTGGGATGAATTCACTGAGCATCTTGGAAAGCAACTTTATTGTCTTGGGAAGACAGAACAAGAAGCAAGGGATGTGAGCAAAGGCAGAGGGGAAGAACTGGAAAAACTGAAAGAAAGAGGCAAAGTCAAGATATTTTTAACATCAAGATATTTTTAATATAATTTAATAATGCCTACTGTTTATCAGTGTTTCTTGGGATAGGTCTTCCTGAGACTCAGTCGCCTGTATGAACACCAACATATTACAGTCAGTTTCTGATCTGTCCCAATTTTATATCTAAATAATCTGCTAGCACAAGAATGACTGTCTTGTTTCAGAGCAGATAGGCTGATTCATACCATCTGTGCTCCAGGAAGAGAGGACCGTTTTGGACCCATGATCTCCATGTACTTTCTCACAATCAAAAAAGACCAATTTTCCTTTCACTCAGTGCAGTATGTATCAGAAGTGAGAACCCTAGGTGCACTATATGTGTGTGAGAAAGGATAAACACAACCCAAGAGTGCAGCACTGGCAGGGGTCTCTCCGGCTGGGGAGCAGCTCTGTGGAAAGGGACCAGGAGGTCCTTGTGAACAGCAAGTGCAATATGAGTGACAAGTATGCTGCTGCAGCAAAGGAAGCCAACAGCAAGCTGGGTTACCTCAACAAGTGCATCATCATCAGAGATAAAGATGTCATTATCCCACTCTTCTTGGCTCTTGACAGGCCACCCATGGAATACTGTGTTCGGTTTTGGTCCCTGCTATACAAAACAGATGTGGACAGGCTGGAAGGGGGCCAGAGAAGAGCCACAGAGGTGGTCAAGGGACTGGGCAATGTGTGAGGAAATTCTGAGAAAGCTGGGCTTGTTCAGTCCTTGGAAAAGAAGGCTCAGGGGAGACCTTATCACCATGTTCCAGTATTCCAGTTGGGCACAAGAGGAAGATTTTTCACAATGAGAGCAATCAGCCACTGGAATAATCTCCTCAGGGAAGCGGTGGATTCCCCAACACTGGACACCTGTAAGACTTGACTGATCAGGGACATCTAGTCTAGGTCATGCTTTGCCTATAAAGGTTGGACCAGATGACCCTTGAGGTCCCTTCCAACCTGGTATTCTATTATTCTATGATTGAAGTGTCTAGGCTAAGCCTGCGATACTTCATTTCACTCTCTCCTTGAAGACTATACACTCAAGACATAATGTATTTGAGAAGTTACAACACAACTGTTCAGGTAGGATACTGCAAAGGAACTAATGTCATGTTATCAAAATCCTAACCAACACATAATTTCAGATTTTAAAATACACACTTTTGCAGATGACTTCTATAGAGACACTGATTGTTACTTTTAAAAGGTTATGAATCATGCATGATTGCGATTGAATGATAATTCCTGTCCCAAACAACTTAATATTAGTTCTCAAGGCCATGCTTCCTTTTCTCATCTTTCCCCTGAGAACCTTTTGCTTGCTGGCATGATGGAAACTTCAGCAGGTTATACAAGGGTGTTCCTTCTGGCATCCAAGCGGACTTATCTAAAAAAGAAATGATCAGAGAAGAGGACAATGAATCTAAGGAGAGGCATTCAGCAAGTATCCAAGACACTGATCATCTGAAGAGTCCTGCTGAAGGTGTTTTCCAGTTGAGCTCTTCAGCTCTACTCTGTGAAGAAAGTTTATTTGAAGGCCTGAAGGGGTAATGATTCAGGTCAAATATCTTGAACATAAAGAACTGTGGCTTGGCTGATCACCCTATTCTCCACTGGTATTGAATGAAGTGAAATAGATAAAGTAAAACCACAGTTTATGTGTTCTAAACCAGATTTCTGCTGTAGTAAGAGAGAAACTATCGCTTAGGCATCTCCATTGCTGTATTTTGCTTGTGTGTGAAGTTTATGTAGATAAGTTTATGTAAAAATACCTGTATTTTATATTATGCTTCCACATAAGCAATTGTGGGCTCAAGAGAGGAGACACTGGGGATCACCCAAGCAGGGAAGGGCTGGAGCACCTTAGGTTACAATAAAGCCCCATAGTGCATCTTAAGTATCCCAGAGACTTCTCAGGTACAGCAGGAAGCCAGACAGAGCAGCATTAGGAGGAAAATATCCAAATCCCAGCAGTGAGGCAGAGAGAAGGAGCTGTGCCAGGGGAGGTTTAGACTGCAGATTAGGAACAATTCCTTGCCCAAAGGGTGCTCAGGCACTGGAACAGGCTGCCCGGGACAGTGCTGGAGTCATCGTCTCTGGAAGTGTCCACATACCATGTAGATAAGGCCCTCAGTGCTCTGGGTTAGTGATGGCCTTGGCAGTGCTGAGGAACGGTTGGACTAGAGGATCGTAAAGGCCTTTTCCAACTGGGTTGATTCTATGAATCAATGATTCTGTGTGACATCCTCATGGACAAGAGGGTGTGGGGCTGGGGACTTCAGGGCTAGAAGCAGCTGAGCCACTCCCTGCAAAGAAAGACACAAACAACCCCATCAGAATGCCACAGCCTTGCATCATGTGCCTGCACAGGATCCCTGTGGCTCTTGGTCTGCATCTTCTGCCTGTTCTAATGTGTTTCTGCCCTGGAAATCTTTGGGCTCATGTTCCCAGCACTCCATGAGGGAATAGCATACTAGAAAGGAGAAAATTAAAAGGTAGCACTGCAGGAAATCAAAACACAGTCTGCACCATTAGCTGGGACATCTTGCTTTTAAAATTAGCATGTCAGAAGATTACTACCTCCACAAAGAGTGTCTGTGGACCTGGGCAAGTGCAGGACCAGTAAAAGAGCCAGTAGAACTCCTTGCTCCCTCCCTCATACGCTACTCTTGTTTCCTTCCTCATAGATGACAAGGTGAGGGAAGATCTTTCTCCCCTCCAGGATGAGGTCTTGCCTCAATGGCCATCTTAGATGATACCCACTCTGCCCACTGTTGGGCTTCAAGCTCCTTCTTATGGGACATTGAATGTGGAAGAGTGTTTGGCTTGGAGAGACCCACAGCCCAGAGAAGCTGTGGTTGCCCCATCCCTGGCAGTGTTCAAGGCCAGGTAGGATGGGGCTTGGAGCAACCTGCTCTAGTGAAAGTTGTCTCTGCCCATGTCAAGGGGGTTGGAACTGGATGAGCTTTAAGGTCTCTTCAACCCAAACCATTCTATGATTCCATGATCCTTGTGCTCTGAGGAGTCTGTCCTTGAAGGTTAACCAGCCCTCCTGAGATCCTCTTAGCACCAGGGCAATTTCCAGTGCATCCTGCCAAGTAGCTAGGTCCCTGAAGACTTGAAGATATGATCTTCTAAAACCCAGGGCAGCAGTCATCCTGTTCTCTTGGTCAGTCCTTTGAGGATCCCTAAGCTCCACATGGTTATGGCAGGCAAGGCTGAACTGAAGCTACACATTCTGAAATGACATAGGTGAACACCTTACCTTATTCTCTCTGTACTCATAGTTAGAATCATAGAATACTTAGGGTTGGAAAGAACCTGAAGATCATCTAGTTCCAACCCCACTGCCATGGACAGGGACACCACACACTAAACCATGTCACCCAAGACTCTGTCCGACCTGGCCTTGAGCACTGCCAGGGATAGGGCAGCCACAGCTTCTCTGGGCACCCTGTGCCAGCGCCTCAGCACCCTCACAGGGAAGAATTTCTTCCTTATATCTGACATGACCTTCCCCTCTTTCAGTTTGAACCCATCACCCCTTCCCCTGTCACTACAGTCCCTAATGAAGGTCCCTCTCCAGCATCCTTGTAGCCCCCTTCAGATGCTGGAAGCTGCTCTGAGGTCTCCAAACAGCTTCTCTTCTCCAGGCTGAACTGCCCCAACTTTCTCAGCCTGGCTCCACAAGGGAGGTGATCCAGCCCTTGACCATCCTCGTGGCCTCCTCTGGACTTGCTCCAACATCTCCATGTCCTTCTTATGATGAGGACACCAGAACTCTACACAGTGCTCCAAGTGGGGTCTCATGAGAGCAGAGTAGTTACTTTCAGTTATCTCCCACGCTAAAGGTCTCAAGACCACGTTACAGTTCAGCACCAGACACTTTGCAGTTCCAGTCTCTGGGACATGGCTATTTCAGACGTCTGCATGTCAGCAGAGCAAGCACTGAGTTCCTGGCCAGGTTCACATACCACAGGTGCAGTAAGAGGCTAACACCCAGCCTGGCAGCCACTTCAGACTGCTTTGCTGCTCTTTAATTGGCCTATGTGAAGAGAGATCATTATCCATCTGCAACAAGCTGATA
This sequence comes from Coracopsis vasa, assembly GCA_026283785.1. NCBI lineage: Eukaryota > Metazoa > Chordata > Aves > Psittaciformes > Psittacidae > Coracopsis > Coracopsis vasa. The sequence goes on along the minus strand of JANHGB010021073.1, from coordinate 4,304 downwards.
AGATCCCCCGGAGACCACACTCCCTGGGGCACACAGAGGGAAGACAGCAAAAAGTTTCCTTGCTGTGGCCAGACTGAACTTCAGTGTGTTAATGAGGTGGGTGTGGGGATGGTTTTATGCTAATGATGTTGTGACTCTGATGTATGCCCTCACTATATGGAGCTAAGCTGCAGAGGCTTCAACCTGCGTGTGTGTCTGTGTGCACAAGCTCCCCCCCTTTGTGGATATAGAGTGGTGGCTTTGTGTGCAGGGGGGGGAGAAAATCAGGAGCACAAGCTCTCAATACCTATTAGGGTGGATGGTGAGGAAACAATGTGAGGCAGCTATGTACAGCTTGAAGTGAGTCCATGAGGTGAGAGCTTCTCCTGACATCACGGCATCCAGAGCTCCTCCAATAAATCAACCTCTTTCTAATGTTCTCCCTCAGCCAAAGGGGACCGTGGCTTCATTTAGAGGATGGTGCATGAAGAGGTGTCATTTGGATCATTTCCATTAGCTAAGCTGGTGAGTGAAGCCTGCCCAAGACATACGACATATGTATGTTGTATGCATGGACTTCCAATCCCTTGCATGCTTAAGGAGAGCCACATTAAAAGGGATTTCTCTGGTCTTTGGCCACATGAGGTTTCCGGTGTGTAAATTCCATAGATGAAGCACCCTGGCTCACCTGGCTTCTCAGTAGAGCTACCCTGGGAGGGAATCACCTCAGAGAATTTTGCCTTCAACCACTGGGAAACTAGATGACCTTTATAGTCCCTTCATACTCAAACCAGTCTATGGTTCTGTGAAGTTGAGATGTCCAGTTTACTCATCCAAGCTGCTTGCTAGACTCCTGCACTAGTCCTTAAAGACCATCTGGAACTTCTAGAGGGCTTTGAGCCATGTATATGAGGTGAGATGAGCCACATCTCTCTCCCAAGTGCCTCTTCTCTGTCCAAAGAGCCAGGGGTAAGCTGAGGAGGTGAGATAAACGTACTTCAATCGTACATCTTTGCACTTGATCAGCCGAAGTCCTTCCTCTGTCTGAGACGGCAAAACTACAGAGAGGTGAGCCTTACCCCTAGTAGCTATGCTGAGAAGCAGATGTCAGTGAGGGTAATGGAGGTATATGCAAAAGCTTCCTATGGTGAGGCTTGGAAGAAAGCAAACATACAGGACTACAACTCCTTGAGTAATGACTGCTCATTGGATGCTATAGGCCTGAGTTTCAGGGTCAGATCTAATTGTCCAAACATGTTTCTGCAGGGAAGGATTTTCCTGGCAATTTTCATTTAGGATAGATGCTGTTTTCCCATGGGCTGCACAAACTCCTTTTAGGGGCTGGATTTGTTTCACTACTAGTAGCATCTGAAGGACCAGCAGGGGCATGCAAACTCACACAGAAACATCCTGTCTTTGCAGATGGACCTCAACACTTGGGGGCACACAGCAAATGGGACAAGTGTGGAAGAATTTATCCTTCTTGGCTTCCCAGGCACGTGGCATTCCCGGGTCTCCCTTGTGATCATGTTCGCACTAATGTACTCCCTGACAGTAACAGGCAATGCATCCATCATAGCCCTCGTGTGGATGAACAGGAACCTCCATACCCCAATGTACTTTTTCCTGTGTAATCTCTCCTTTCTGGAGATCTGGTACACTACGGGTGTTGTTCCCAAAGCCATTGGAGTCATGCTGGGGACTAGCCAGACCATCTCCTTCACTGTCTGCATCCTCCAGTTGTTCTTTCTTCTCTCCCTAGGCTCCACTGAGTGTTTTCTCTTGTCTGTCATGGCCTATGACCGCTACTTAGCCATATGCTACCCCTTGAGATACAGCTCCCTCATGAACAGTGTCATCTCTGCTCAGCTGGCACTCAGCTCCTGGCTAGGAGGCTTCCTGGCCATCTCACTTCTGGCCTTTCTGACATCCAGGCTGACATTCTGTGGGCCAGATGTCATCAACCATTTCTTCTGTGATATAGATTCCTGCCTTGCCCTCTCCTGTAGTGACAGGCGGCCCGTGGAGTTGGTGACTTTCCTTGTCTCCATAATTGTTGTGGTGGCCCCCTGTGTGGTCATCCTGGTCTCCTACATATACATCATCTATTCCATCCTCAGGATCCAGTCAGCTCATGGCAGGAAAAAGGCCTTTTCCACTTGCTCTGCCCATCTCAGTGTCGTCACGATCTGGTATGGCTCTACCATCTTCCTATATGTCAAGCCATCAGCCCGGAACTCCATGGATGTGAAAAAAATTGTGAATACCCTTAACACAATTGTAACTCCTTTGTTGAACCCCTTCATTTACACATTCAGAAACAAAGAAGTGAAGCAAGCTCTGGGGCGGGCTTTCCAGAAGAAGTGAAGTAGGTTTTCAGAAGACCTCAATGTGAGCTGACAGTGTGCCTGGGCATCACAGGTAGTCAGAAGCCACAGTTCCCCAGTGAGCTCATGTCACTCACCTTACAGCCTTGTTAGTCTGGGCTGAGCCTTGACTCTATGATTCTCCTTGATTCTATAATTCTAATGCTCCCCTCACAGTGCCCTAAGGACCAGCACTTGGGAAAGGTCACAGACCCCATCCAGAAACAATTCTCTGTCAGAACACTGGAGGAGGGGTCCTCCTCTTACAGGTTTGTATTACAGTTTACTCAGTGCTCCATTTTGTCAGAGATTCATCTGAATCCCTAAAGAAGTCCCAGCAGCTGGCTCATTGCTTTAGGAAATAGACATGTATTTCCCCATTTAGTCTCATGTTTTCTGGCTGCAGCTATGCCCTATTCTTTTCTCTGTCTGAAGAACAGGTGGAAGGTGAGGAGCCAAGATAAGGTTCGTCATATATCTTTCCACTTGGCCAGCAGAATCCCTTCCCCTACCTGTCAGATGGAAAAACCACAGAGGTGAGCCTTACCCTAGTATCTGTGCTGAGAAACTTGGTTCTGGTTCAAGATAAAATCTACAGTTTCTGGTATAACCTATGGACATTATTCCTGGCATAGGACTGGCAACAAAACTCACACTGCCCTTCTTTCCTCTCCTCAGCCCCTGCATGTACTTTATTAGTTTTTATTAAAACATTCAAATTGCTGTGCTTCATGCTAGATGTGTCAGGACATTTCCACATCTAAAACCCCACATATGATTTTAATAGTCCATTGTTCCACTCATTTTGGTCTCTGTTGTGGAAACACTTTAATGTGATTGGCAAAGTCCTCAAACTGCAGAGCTGTGGGAGGCTGGCTGGGTAGCAAGTCTATCTTTACATGCATTGAGAGGGCATTAGCACTTCCAAAGGGAGCTTGCTTTCCACCTTCCTACGATTTTCATTTCAGAACAGAGAATCACATTCTCCAAGCTTTTCTTTTTGCACACTGGCAGGGAAGGGAGTCCATGCAACCACTTCCTAAGGTGGAGGCCTCAACATGGCAGATAAACGCATATGAGCAGTGTGGAATTGATTTTGCCTGAGTGTAGAGCCCTCCAAATGAGATGATTGAGTCTGGACTGAGCATCTACTTCTCCTTCCAGAAGCAGTGGTGCTTCTGGAGGCGAGTCAACAACCCCCTTTGTCCACCTGAGCTTGGGCACTTGGCTTATAGATGTGCAGCCAGGCCCAGGCACCAGTGCCCAAGAACAGGCTGATGCTCACCTTTGGACAGCCCACTGAGGCTGGGAAACAAGTGTGTGCCTGAGTCTGTCCTCAGCCATCACTGTTTGTCATTTCTTATGTTAGGGGCAGAATTGTGTCCATGCCGTTGAAGCCCTCTGCATCCCTGCAGAGCAACCAAAAGCAGGATCAGGAATGTCCAAGGAACACTACACACAGTAGATTGCAGGACACTGCAGACTACCATCCATTCCCCATCAATGCTGTTTAGAGTTCTCTGAGATAAATAGGGGCATGCAAAGACTCCAACAGGGTTGGCAGAGCAGACCCATGTCACCTGGGAGAGGCAGGCCATCCTGGAACAGCAGCAGCAGCAGCAGCAAAACAACAAAGTACCCTGGGCTTTCTCAGGTGAAGTAGATGAGCAACAGACTCCATTTCATAGGGTGGGATACAGATGGAAAGCCAGCACCCTCCATCTGAGCTTCCACGTGCAGTGCTGGGTGAGATTGCCTGAGAATAGGTCCCCAGAACCATTCCTGACTGAAAAATCCCAAGGCCTTTCATGCCTGTGCTCAGAAGAAGCCTTCATTGGAGAGCAGGCATGGCCCAAACCTGAAAATGAAAAGGCAGCAGTGTTGGAAACCAAAGCACAGCCCATATCATTAGCTGCAATGGTTTGCATCAAGATGAGCTTGTCAGATAATTGTTACCTC